>PVKY010000654.1:0-42883 GCA_004027775.1 Bradypus variegatus
CTGTGGCGCCCACCACTGTCCCCAGGCCTCCCTCACCCCACTGGGGAAGCCACCTCTCTCGACTTCCCCCTAACTGTCTGACTGCTCCTTCCAAGTCTCCCTGATGATGGCCCACCTGGTCCTCTGGGCTCTGCCCTCTGCTCCCAGCTTTCCCTGGTCAGTTCGCAGCCTCTCCTGCGTGGCTTCTGCTACCAGCACTAAGCTGATGACTCTCATATCTTCTCTCTCCAGCCCAGACTCCCTTCCTGAGCCCGTCTCACTTCCACCTCCAGCTCCTTACCTGGTCGAGGACACCTCTGCCACTGCCTCTCAGCCACCTAGGACAGACACCTGGGGGTCAGCCACTGGCCCCCAGTCCAACCCATCCTCCAGCCTGCAAGTCTTCTCTCTAACATCCTTTGTATTTGTCCCTCCTCTCCTCTCTCGTGGGCTCTTGTCCTTTTTATCTGCATCACCCAACAGCCTCCCAACCTCTCTGTTTCAGTTCTTCCCGTTCGCAGTCAACTCAGCCTCCGCGTGATCTTTGTGAAAATCAATTCTGATGCTACTCCCAAGCTGAAAAGTGCCTTCAACAGTGCCCTGTTACAACAGATGGAGAGCCAGTTCCCTAACCCAGGGCTGGAGGCCATTGGAGAGCCGGCTCCGTGCATCTCCACGTTCTCATCTCCACCACAAGCTTTTCCCTTCCTGCTACCCTGGACCACTTGTTCCCAATCACTCCTGAGATTTCACTCCCCAAGGCCACACTGATGCTGTTCTCTCAGCCTGGCCTGCCCCCTCCCCAGAGCTTCCCCCAGCTTGGCGATGGAGGCAAGGTTCCCACATCTCTCCTCTGGCCCAGGCTGGGCTGTGCAAGGTCAGCTCGGGGAGGCCCTTCCACAGTCCCAGCACCCAGGCCTGGCTTGGCCGGGCTTGGAGTAAAGGCATGATGCCCAAGGCTGCAGGTTGAATCGACTTGTCGGGCAGGGGTGGGCAACTGAACTGTGTCCCAGGTCAGTGGCCGGCAAGGATGAAGGCCAACCAGCCCTTGCACCCAGCCAGTGGGGATGGGCCTGGAAGGGCAGGTAAGCTGAGAGAGTCAGAAATTTGGGGAAGGGGGGAAGTTAACTTCCTCAAATTTTAGTTTTTAGAACAGGGCCATAAAATGTGATGTGATCATTAGGTCGGTGTGCAAAGAACTTTGCAGCTTCTAAAAAACCACATTTATGCCTGCGGTCTTGTTTCCCCCGCAGAGCGAGAGGGAAGTGTGTCTAGGGCTGTGTGATGGCCTGAGATGCGGTCCAAACAGAAGATAGGAGAGGAGGAGAGACAGGGAGAGAGATGGGCCGAGATGGGTCCCAAAGCCCCGGCATCCCCTAAAGAGCCCCTATCCACCACGGCCTTGGTCCCCCACCCTGCCATGCTGAAAGGTTTCCCCAGGCAGGCCAGCTGCAGTTTGCAGGGTCCAGTGCAAAATAAAAATGTAGGGTCCTTTGCTCAAAAAGCAAGAAAAAAGTGCCATTAAAGGTATAAAATATATGTTTCCTTTCTCATCTGGTCTGTTTCTTGATCTGTATGGTGTTCGTAAAGTTATTTTTTAATTTACTAGTTAATGCCCCACTCAGGTGCCTTTCCTGTGTGGTGCTGGGAGGGTAAACCAGGCATTCCCCTTCCCAAGGGCCACTGCCCCAATCTCAGAGAGGGTGACCCTCAAGGGTTGCATCCTCTGTGCTGGGACCCAAGGGAGCTGATCAGGGTGAGTGAGAGGCTTGTCCTGTGCTGGGGCAGAGGGCAGCAGTGGTAGTGGCTTTTTCAAATACGTTTTTAATATGATAAATAAGGTATAGGTTTCATAAAGCGAAGTTTTCAATATGTAGACACATATATATGTCTGTACCTATGGAAACACCACTCAGATCCAGATATGGAACATCTCCAGCCCCCCAGAAGGCTTTTTTATAACCCCTCCCACTCAGTCCCCCCGAAAGGTAATGACTATCCTGACCTCCAAAACCATACGCTAGCTTTGACTGTTTGTGAACACCACACAGATGGAAACACACAGCAGGTTAGATTCTTCCATCTGACCCTCCCATCAGCATTATAGGCGTGAGGTTCAGCCAAGTTGTTGGGTGTGGCAACAGTTTGTTCTTTTTCCTTGCTGTGTGATATTCCACTATATGAAATATATCAGCCTTTATTTACCCACACTACTGTTAATGGGCAAATTAAGTTATTTCTGGTATTTGTTAAAAATAGTACTATGAATATGTGTTTTGGCAGAAATAGCGCGTATTTCTCTTGGGAATATACCCAGGAGTGGAACTACTGGGTTTGGAGTAGGCACACATTTCGTGTCAGTGGATATCGTCAAACAGTTTTCCCAAGGAACTGTTCAGTTTTACATTTCCACCAGCAATGTCTGAGGGCTCCAGTTTTTCTACCTCCTTATCGGCACTTGGAAATGTCAGTTCTTTTCAGCCAGTCTGGCAGGTGGGTGGTGGTATGTCACTGTGGGTTCCCCTGGCGACTGGTGGTGCTGAGCACATTTCACGTGCCCTTCGGCCAGGTGAGTGACCCTCTCCCCTCAGTGGTGCTGAATCCAGGGAAGGGGACTGGGGTGTCATAGGGAGAACAGATGGATGGCCAGGGGAGCATGGTCCCACTTTGCAAACCTCTACTGGGCTGACCCAGGCAAGAAGAAACAGAAGTGGTTTGTGGGGCAGAAAATGCAGATTTACTGAGATTACTGGGATGTAGACTTCCAATCCACACAAGGAACTTCCTAACAATAAAATCCACTCAAGGATGCGTGGAGCAGATTCAGGAGGTGGTGAGCACCCTGTCACTGCAGGCATGTAAGCAGAGATGATAGAGTCCTAGATGAGGGTCTTACAGAAGGGGTTGATGTCTGGATTGGAAGTAGTGGTGTGGGGTTAAATAGATGAGATTTAAAGCCATTCAAGCCCTGATTCTATCATGCAGACATGTTTGGAGCCAATGACCTGTTTTCTTGCCTGCTGGCCTCTATTTCCCTGTCTGATCTCATGGTCTTAGTCATATGGGAAAGCACCTTCTAAAAAAGCAAGGAAACTAAACATAGTACTTGACTTGGTTGCTTTCTGCAGTTGCCATGAGCCCCTCCCCAGACATCCCAGGCCTTGAAGGTCCACATGTCAGCCAGTGTTGTCAAATGGTCTAAATTAGAAAGGCCTCGTGTGTGTGGAGGGATTGGGATGAATGTGTGTGTGACTTTTCATTTTGCATCTCTTCAGGTCATCACAGTCTGAGTCATGACTTATTGTAAGCCACAGGGTGCCAGGAAAAGGTTCTGAACCATCTCTGGCCCCGGCCGGCTTCCCACCTATCTCCCAGGCTCCTTCTCTCTGCCCCCTGCCTTGCCCCTAGTCCAGCCTCTGCCCCTCCATTCCTTCTTCTTTTATCTACCTGCTGAAGAGGGTTTTCGAGTCCAAGCCTCTCAATACAAACGGGGGAGGTTGTGCCAGTTCCATGGGAGCGAGCACTTTGCCTTTCCCCCTCCCCAAGGCTGAACTGAAAGCTTGAGGGCAAGCACCAAGTCCCACACCTCTCGGGTGCTCAAGAAATGTTTGTTGATTGAATGAATCAATGAATGAATGAATGAATGCCTAGTATTACTATTGGCTCTGACAGCTGTAAGCCCAAAGTATTGGTAGAAGAAAGTGTGTCTGTAGAAAAGCTTATGGGGCTCACCCCTATTCTTGTTCTCCATTTTACAAACATGGATTCCATCCCCTTGTCTCACGGCAGGTGTTAACCTAAGGTACAGTTTTATGAAGCTGGTTTTTGCATTTCCTGAAAAATCAATATGAAAATTAGCACGAACAATGCCAAAAGGCAAATGGCAAATTGGGAAGAAAATATTTGCTGGGCATTTGGCAAAGGGCCAATTTGCTTCATAGACAAAGGTTCCTATAATCAATAATAATCATAATAAAAGAATAAAACAGTTCAGTGAAAAGGTGGGAAAGGGACAGGAGTGGGCAGTTCACGTAAAAAAGAAATACAAATGGCTGTTACTGACCAGAGAATGGAGCTCACTCATGAGTATAGAAAAGCAAATCAAGAAATGAGATATTTGTTCTCCTCCATCAGGGTTGCAAAGACTAAAAACTCTGAGAATTCCCAGTGTTCACAGACAGAGGGTGGGGTGAGACCAGTATGCCCACACGGAATAGAAGCACATACTGGCAAACCCCCTTTCAAGGCAAATTAAGCTGCATCTATCAAAATGCACATGCCCGTTGACTCAGCAATTCCGCTTCTAGGAATTCTGCCTATCAATTTACCCACAGCACTGTCCAAACATACATGCACAGATGACCTGGTACAGCACCATCTGTCATAGGAAACAACCCTGGGAACCAGCTAAAAGTCCTTCAGTAGGGGACTGGGTAAATAAACCAGAGGGTAGGGAGAGAGTGCCATTCCCAGGAACACTGTGCGAGAGGCTCTTACTGCCTGATAAGTCACCGTCCCTCACAGTAATAGCTGGCGTTTACTGCGTACTCATGGCAGCTCAAGCGCTGGGCTGAGCTCTGCGTGGCTTATTTCATGCCACCTCACCAACTCTGCATGACAGGTACTCATTACCCCATTTTACAGACGAAGAACCAAATGCAGAGTGACGATGGAACCTCACCATTGGTCACAAAGCTGATAAGTGATAGGCTGGGGTTTGCATTCGGACCACACTCATTATCTATCACTACCCATGCCACCTGCCCACAACAGCTAACACGTACACAGGGCTAACAGATGCACAGGGCACAGCAACCCCACTCTAGAGATGGGGAGACTGAGGCTAACCGAGGTTAACAAAATGACCCAAGATCACACAGCCAGTAACTGGCAGAGCTTAGATGTGACCCAGGGAGGTGGTCTACCAGAATCCCCTTCTTAACCACCATGCAAACCTGCCTTCCACCCTGTGCTCCCTTCATGGCACTGTGCTCTGAGAATTGAGCTAGGAAAACATCTCTCTCCTGAAATGTTGATCCTCTTCTTTTTATGATCAGACACAAGGAGACTTGTGACCATCCAGTCTCCCCTTCCGTCTTGGTTCCGTGCTTCACCCCAGAGCTCATCTAGGTAAACAAACCCAGCTGGCATCTCGGGCTAGCACGTGGCACCACTGCCCCTCCTGGTCTCCACGGTGGTGTCCTGCACCCGGATTTTGGACGGGCTTCAGAGGGAGAACCAGGCGCACTCTGAAATGGCATGCAAACAGTTGTATGTACGGATATATTCATTTCTCTGGGGAATTTTCCAGATTCGCCAAGTGTTTCATGCCCCCAGTCTCCCAGGCTTCTGCTCTAGTCTTTTTTTTTTTTTTTGGTTCTTACTAGTTCCATTGCCTGAGTAGGTTTATTATTTTAAGTCATCTCAAACTCTTCTAATGGTATAAGTGGAATGTAATATGAAAACCACAAACAAAAGCAGGAGGTACTGCCATCCAGTCTGAATCCTGAAATCTTCCTGGATTGGCAGGGAGGAAGTCGGTCTTGACCTCCACCTTGTCTTCAAATCGGCACACGTCTGCCAGGTCTGATGCAGGTGTCTCAGCCAGGCCCATAGACCCCAAACCTGTTATTGTGTGCTGCTTTGAAAGAGCCCTCGAGTTCACGTCAGGGCTTAAATGAATTCATTTGTAGATTCTAAAAATTTTTTTTTACTGTGGTAACATAAAATATCAACTTCCCCATTTTTACCACTTCCAATTATACAACCCAGCGGCATTCATTACTTTCACAATGTTCTGCTACCATCACCTCCATCTGTTACCAAAACTTTCCCATCACCCCAAACAGAAATTCGTTATCTATTAAGTAATAACTCCCCATTCCCCACTCCTGCTGCCCCTGGTAACCTCTACTCTACTTTCTGTTGCTATGAATCTGCATGTTCTAGTTATTTCATATAAGTCAAATTATACAATATGCTTCCTTCTGTGTCTGGCTTATTTCACTCAACATGATATCTTCAAGTTTCACCCATATTGCCGCATGGATCAGAACTTCATTCCTATTTACAGCTGAATAATATTCCATTGTATGACTCTGCCACATGTTGTTTATCCATTCATCTGTTGATGGGCACTTGTAAATTTTAAAACAGTATCTTAACATATGGCCAGGGGAAAGCTTTGTGATTACTAGCACATGCCTTGGGGCTCAGAGAGTGGTTTTTGGACTAATATTATCAGAATCATCTGGGAATTTGTTAGACATTCCAAATCCTGGGCCCCATTCCAGGTCTACTGATTCAGAATCTGCATTTTTAACAAGACCCAGGTGGTTCACATTAAAACTAAAGAAGCTCTGCTGTAGAACACCAGGACTGCCATTTCTCAAGCTGATCAAACCCGGGAGAGCACTCTGGCTTCAATGCGACATGCACCCCAACGGGGCAACTCTGAATAATTCCCTTGGGCTCACCATCTTACCTGCAAAAAGGGGACAATGACTGCCACCCTTCCTTCCTCACAGCTTCATTGTGAGTTTCAAATGAGATAATGGATTCATTCATTAGGTACTTATCATGCCCCTACTATGTGTAGACACTGATGGGGTGGGGCGTCAGTGGGGAGCAGAGCAGGTGGGGTCTCTGCCCTCATGTTGCCCATGGGCTGGTGGGATGGGCAAACGTAAATGCTGGTTGCTGTTGTGATTGCCATGGTTATTGAGAAGCTTTCATTCATTCTCTCTTTCATGCATTCATTCATTCAATGGTCAGTCATTTGTTACAAAATAAAGTATCTGCTCTATGTCAGGTGCTGAGCTCTGAGCTCGCCCCTGGGTGTGATGGTTAGTTTGATGTGTCAACCTGGCTTGGCTATAGAACCTAGTTATTTAATCAAATGCCAATTAGTTGTTGCTGTGAAGTATTTGTAAATGGGATTAGCATCCATCATCAGTTGACTAAGTAAAGGAGATGACCCTCCCTAGTGTGGGTGGGCCTTGTCCAATCAATTGGAGGCCTTA
The DNA here is from genome assembly GCA_004027775.1 of Bradypus variegatus. Lineage (NCBI taxonomy): Eukaryota > Metazoa > Chordata > Mammalia > Pilosa > Bradypodidae > Bradypus > Bradypus variegatus. The sequence goes on from PVKY010000654.1 coordinate 7,002, forward strand.
AAAGCAAAAAACTGAGGATTCCAAGAAGAAGAAATTCAGACTCAAGACTTCAACATCAACTCTTACTGGAATTTCCAGTCTGCTGGCCTGTCCTACAAAATTCAGACTTCTAGTCCCCACAATTGCAATATGTTCTCTAGGTTCTGTTTCTTTGGAGGACCCTGATGGGTACACAGGGAAGCAGAAATGAGTGAGCCATGGACCTTGCCCCCAAGGAGCTTTCAGTTTGGCCGGGGTAGACATATGAGCCAATAATTACATTTAGAACCCACTGTAACCAGTGCTCTGAACTCTCCTGAGACCTGAGTGGGGGGCTGTGGGAGCACAGGTGAGGCAATGGGGAGCTCCGGTTCAAACGATGATCACAGGTTTCCCAGGCCAAGAAGGGGGAGCACAGGACCCCAGGCAGAAGGAAAGCAAGACCAAAGGCAGGGAGGCATGAAGGCACCCAGTGCTTGCACCTTGGCCAGAAGGGAGAGAAAGTAGCCTGGGGCCCAGTCCTAGGTGGTCCTGGTGGGCTGTGCTAAAGAATCTGGTCTTTATCCAGGAGGAAATGGGGGCATCCCTGTTCCTGAACAGAGTGGAACTGTGGCCCTACTTTTGACAATGGTATGGAGGAAGGGAGCAAACTGAGGAAGAAAGATTTTTGGGAGGTGCTGGGGAGAGCTCAGGGGAGAGGGGGCCAGGTGCTCAGTGGGGCAGTGGATGTGGGAACAGAAATGAGCCTAAGAGCTGGGATGGAGTAGAGCTGATGGGACGCCCTGACCCAGCGGGTGGAGTGGTGAAGGGGTCGGAGGTTTCTGGCTTAGTGGACAAAGGGGTGGAGGGGAGGTGGTGAGCCTAAGCCTGGGCCTTTTGGATCCTAAATGCCTTTGAGACATCCTATGGGCTTTGTCCAACAGGCAGGAGTCGCAGATCCAAGAGCTGCGGAGAGGCTGGACACATGAATTTGGGAGCTGTGTGTTTATACTTGATGGGTGGTTGACTTCATGGGGGTGGATGAATTTCCCAGTTGAGAGCTGTGAGGTGAAAAGAGGAGAGGGTTGAGAGTGGCACCACCAGTTACAGGATGGGCAGAAGAAACGAGTTCATGAAGGAGACTGAGCAAGGCCAAGAGGCATTTTTGCTTCCATCAGTCCATTCCCTCGGGTATGCCGAGCCGGCACCCTGTGGTAACAGCTCATCACCCACCAGTATCCCCTCCAGGAAAGGCCCGGGGTGGGGACCACCACCCTACAGCCCCAGAGTGAGTGAGCGGTGGCTTGGGCTGGGGGTGCCAAGAAGATGAAATGGGATGGGGACATGGGGGTAGGACTTGCCTTTCTCTCCCTCCCTCTTACCCCAACATGTGCGGTAACTTCCATCTCTTTCTCAAGCCTGTTTATCTCCGAGAGAAAAACAAAAGGATGTAAGAAAAGGAGAGGCCAAAAGAAATGCTTGAGTCTGTTTAGCTGTTCAGATCAGACAAAGACCCAGAACCTCCTAGCACTGAAGAAACCCTCCCAGAGGCATCCTAGGTTGACTTGGATGAGCTCATTCCTTCGTTACCATTGAGAGCAGAGAGTCAGGTCCCATCATGATGGACTTGAGGATGTGAAAAACAAAGCAGACAAGAGGAAATGGCCCCCGAATTATGCATCTGAGTCATGTCTTCCCAAAGAAACAGGCCTGTGGCTTCAAATTGATAATAGCTTCTAGCAGCCAAATAATTGATCTACCCGGGGTTCTGGCTGTAAGTGAAAAGTGAACTGGCCTTTTTAGAAATGTTGGCAGCCAGGCCAGTCCATCAGTAAGACTGAAAAATCAAAACATTGACTGGAAACAGCTATTATGACTGTGGGAGTAATCAATAGATGATGTCATTTCAGAAACAAGCATGCCAAGGTCATGAGGCTGTGGGCAGGATCAAACCACCATTCATGGCCCATCGCCAACCTCCTTTGCCAAGGGGACACAGGGGTCTCAGCCAGGACGTGGCTTCATTTTAGCCTTTCTTTACTCAGCCCGATCCCAGGGGACCCAAGCAAGGAGCCTGCGACATCCAGCAGGTCATCAAGGAAGGGTCCCCAGAGCTCACACTCTCTTCGGTTCTCCTTTACCCTCTTTCTCTCTCCTGGGTCCTCTCCACCTCTTAGCAGGCTCCTTCCAGACACCTGCCTCCCCTCCATGCCCTGTCCCCAACCCTCCTCCCTTCTTTCTCAGCCGTGCTTTTAGGAAGAGCTGCGTGTCTTCCTGCCTCTGCTTCCTCAGCTCCCATCAGCTTCCGCCCTGTCCCTCCCAGACACTAATGATGTCACCAGGGACCAGCACTGGGCTATCCCTGCATCCTCTCACTGAATCCCCATAGAAACCCATGTGAAATGGGTACTATCCTTATCTCCGTTGTCCAGAGGAGGAAACAGGCTCAGACAGGTTGGGTCACTAACCCACTACAGCAGTGGTGGGGCTTATTCTAGAACCTTCCAGCATAGCCCTGGCCAAAGGTGCCCATGACCCACTGCCCATTCGAATGGCCCCTCCCAGTCCTCCCCAGCCTGTCTCCTCGCAGCAGCCGGCACCGCAGACCTCTCCCCTCCCCTGGCTCTTGGGAAGCCACCTTCTGCCCCTCCTCCCCCACCCTCCTTCATGAAGGTTTTCCCCGGGTGCTGCCCCTGGCACTTCACGTTCCTCATCCTGGAAAGTCTTCCAAGGGAAACTCCACGTCCTCTTGCTTCCAGGTCCACTAGGGACCATCTTGTCCACCCTGTCATTGCCAAGGTCACTGTGGGTGGAGGCGGGGCTGGGGCTGCAGCCAGGTGTGCCCACCTCCAGGTCAGCCCACCTTCCCGGTGCTGGGTGCTCAGAGCTGCCACTACTGACTCACTTTCCCCTGGGCGGCAGGGGGCAGGGCCACCCTGGTGAAGGTGTCAGCGCCTGATAAGGTGGGCGGGGGCTATTTTTGGCTTCCTACTGCCTGGAGGAATTCAAGGGCCTTGGCCGTCTGAAAGGTGGGCCTGCGAATCAACCCGCAGAAGGCGCAACTCCTTCTTTGCCCTCTTTGTCTGTTTGTGGGGTTCCAATTGACCTGAACCTTACCATCTGGGTCCCTTTCTCCTTAATTGTTTTACCTCCGAGATCCTGAATGGCTTTGGAGAAAACATATTAAAAAAATAAAGTAGAAACAAACATGAAGTTTCAGGATGAGGGCGCTATTGTGTGAGAAAGGAAAAGTCCTGGACATCAGCGGATCAAAGGCAAGGGGGCACCGTGGGGGCCCCACAGATCCGCAGACCCGCCCTCGGCGGCAGGCAGGGTCGCAAACTGCCGGGAAAGGCCGGCGGCGCCCGCAGACCTCCTGGCGCGCCAGGCAGCCTGTGACCTTGAGCAGGGGGCTCGGTGACCCCCTCACCGATAACAAAATGGCGTCACCTCCGGGAGAAAATGGGGGGTTCTGGAGGCGCCCCCCCTGAGAGTGCAAGGCCCGGGTTCAGGTTTATTTCTGAGATTCGGCCAAGGAAGAGCTTGGGCCAGGTTATCGCCAAGGGTGTGAGAGGACGAAGTGGCTGGAAAGTGGGGTTGGGGGGGTTCGTTGAGCGGCTCGGAGGCCACATCACAGGCGCCAGGAGCGCGTGGGGACCTCATTATACAGACGGGGAAACTGGGGCCGGAAGGCGGCTAAACTGGAGTCCCGGGCCTCCCGGGTTCATTGGGTTTCTGAAGCTGTCTGGCTCCCATGCTTCTCGCCGAGAGATGTCCACAGGTGCCGCGGGGCGCCCTTCCTGGGGGTGTAGGCCCAGACCATTCCGAGGCCCTTGGTGGGTCCCGGGATCCGACCCGAGTCCGGGAGGCCGCCACAGCCTCGGGCTTGCGGCCGGATTGTGCGCGGCTGTGGCCCCGAGTCCCACGCAAGGAACCGGCGAACAGGTGGGGAGAGCGCGGCGGGCGGGAGCGCGCGCGGCTGCGAGCTCCAACGGGAACAAAACTCCGCCCCTGCAAACCGGGAAACCGAGGCCAGGGAAGGGAGGGGGCTCGCCGAGGCCCCTCTGCGAGGTGGTGACAGCGAGGGGCTCCTGCGTCCCGGCTCTTTCCTGCTCCCCTCGCCGCCTAACGCGGGCAACGAGGCGCTTTAAAACTCGCCATCTCCGGCAGTTTGGGAAACTTTTCCTGCCTCACACCGGCGCTACCCGAACCACGGGGTCTCCTTCCACCGAGGAGTTAAAGCCCCCACTCGCACCCCAAATTCTCCGCAAGAGAAGAAGAGACCGCGCCTGGGGCCCGGGCTCGGGCGGGCACCTGTGCGCAGCAGAGCGCCGCGGGCGCCGGGCCGGACCGCGCAGGGGTCCCCGGGCGGCGGGGGAGCCCCGCTCGGCCGGGACCCCGGGCCTCGGGGCCGCTCCTCGGGAGCCGCCCTCCTCCCGCAGACAGACGGATCGCCGAGGCCCAGCGAGAGGGCGTCCAACCAGGGCCGCGCGCTGGGGGCGCGGGGGACGCGAGCGCCGGGCCCGAGACCCCTGCCCCCGACTCCCAGCCCCGGAGGCGACCCGAGGCGGCGGCTATTTATAGAGGGAGCCACGCTCAGTCCCTCTTGGCGGCGGCGGCGGCGACAGCTGAATATTTTGCCCAGATATGGCTGGGGCCCCGGCGCGGGGGCAGGGAGCCCCGCGAGCGCGGGGGTCCCCTGGCCGGGCGGGGGGCTTACCGGGGCGAGGAGCAGCGGGGGCGGCGCGGGCGCTCGGGCGGGCGGTGGGCGAGCGGAGCGCGGGGCTGGAAAAGCTCCCGGGCGGCCGCGGACGGGCGGCGGGCGGCGGCGCTGTGGGCTCCGGGGGTGGAAGCCAGGGGCGGGCCGCGCTCGCTCTGTCACCGCGCCCCGCCCCGCCGCCGCCCCCTCCCTCCTTCCTTGCCTCCCTCCAGCCCGGGGCGCCGGGGCGCGGCGCACCGTCCGGGGATGGGGAGCGACACCCGCTGGGGGCAGCGCGGGGCAGGGGCTCCGCGGCTCAGTGGGCGCGGGTCGCCCTCTGGCGGGGTCTCGGTTTCCCCACTTGTAGCAGGAGGAGTGTAAGCGACAGTGGGATTATCTGGGAACAGGTGGGCAGAGGATTTCATTCCTGTGGGCTCTGGAATTTAAAAGTGATGGGGCAAAGCTAGCCCCGCGGCTCGTCCACGGCCACCTCTTGGGACGGAAGCGTCGGCCGCCCCCTGCAGCCCCGCCTGGCCTGGAGCGAGCTTTAATAAGGATCGTTTCGTTAAGGCGCAGTTCCAGCAGAGTCGCACGCATTCCTATTTTGCTACGGGAGAATGGTGTCCGAAAAATCACGACTTAAAATAACCACAATAGAAAAGGCCCACTTTCTTAAAAGACAGTTTTGCAGAACAAACCACTTAAACGCAAAGAGACATTTTAACAGTATACTGAATCACAAATGGGACATCCATCCAAAGAAATTTGTATGGATATAGGGAAAAGTCTGTTTGGGTTATTATGGGACAGTTTCTGGTGGGGTAGACCCTAATAAAATCAACTCTTTTTCAGTTCTGGTGATAGATTGCTAGTGAAAAACACTCACTAAAAATAAAACAAACAGAAACAGAACAAAACCCAAAAAACCTTGTTTTCCATCCAAGTATATTCCTCTATTTACAAGACCTTCATGGCTGAATTCTCTTTTCAAGGGAGATAGGTGCCATATATTCTAATAAAACAGTGGTTTAAAATTTAAAATATTCTAAACCTTTTCATTGTGAAATAAAATATAGAGAAGTACAAACGACATAAGTGTGCAGCTTTGTGAATTTTTATAACGTGAATATCTGGGCAACCACCACCCGGCTTAAGAAACACTATCGCCAGCAGCCCAGAAGCCTCCTTGGGCCCTTGCAGGTCACAACTCCCTCCAAAGAGGCATTGCTCCCTCGCTTCTATGGTAATCAGTTCCTTGCTTTCCTCTTTAGTTTGTCTTCTTTGCTTAGTTTTGTGGAATGAATTGATGTTGTTTCATGCAGCTATGGTTTGTTCACTCTCAAAGCTGTAAAGTTTTCCATTGCATGAATAGGCCATAGGCTTAAAAAAAAATCCATGATTCTGTTAATGGATTTTAGGTTGTTTCTGTTACAAACAGTACCACCGTGAACATTCGTTGTCGGTATTGTTTCAGCTGGAAGTGCTGAGCACGGCCAGCTTCAACTATAGTAGAGAGTGCTGAACTCCGCAAAGCCATTGCTCCAGTTTACACAGCAGCTTCACATCCTCAACAGCACCAGGAATTAAAGATTAAGACCATCAGCCCTTCTGGACCATGCACAGCACCTCGTTGTGGTTTGGATTTGCATCTCCTTGTGTCCTAAAGGATTGCGCCCCTTTCATGGTTACTGGCCAGTTGGAGGATTTCCTCTTTTGTGAAGTATTTGTTCAAATATATTGCCCGTTTTTCTTCTGGATAATCTGATTTTTATTTATTATTATCCCCCTCCCCCCACACACATACACTCTACATATACATATATATTCATGTGTATTCATATGTATGTATTCAATTCTATTTTTCCATTCTGCTGTCTTTTCACTTCCTTAATGTTTTGATGATCATGTGTTCTTGATTTTAATATTGTGTAATACATTTATCTTTTATGGTTAGCACCTTCTGTGTCCTGTCCAAGAAATCTTTTCCTACTCTTGGCTGGTAAAGGTGTTTTCCTACGTGGCTTGCCTATGATAGCCATTCATGTTCTGGTTTTCAGTCCCCCTGGAACTGACTTTTCATTGTGCCGTGAGGTAGAAATCAACTGTCATTTGTCAAGTTGTCCCACCACCAGATTAATTTTGTAGTTGCATCAACAAACCCAATTTCTTGCTTTATCTTAAAAATTAATGGAAACACTTTTAAAGTAGTAAAATAGAAACCACCTCTTCCTAACTTGCAGACAACTCAAGGAATGTTGTTGATTTTGATTAGGAAAAGAGACTGTTATTTAAAAAATCAGACATTTACACTACTTTATTTCATCATGTTAGGATTTTTAACTTAATCACAAATAATTATTTTAACCATGGGCATAAGCATTCCTGGGTTCTGAATCACTTTAGTTATTACTGTTAAATATGAATCTTTAAAAGATAGAAAGATAATTTCAACATGCCTAACTTGAGAAATTTAAAACTTTGGTCTTTACCTTCCTCTTTCTGTGTTCTCACTTTCCATAGATTTTCTCAAATAAAACCAAACTGAGTTTCAGGATTTTGAGCCCCAGCCTGGACTTCTCCCCTGAAACTGGGTTTCCAATAGTTGAAGCATTTCTTCACAGGGAGACCTGACCATTAGCACAAATTCAGTGCGTTCAAAATCACATTTTTAAGTTTCCTACTCAAGCAGAGTAAGAATTGTCACCCTCACTCAGATCTTAAGACTTGGCTTCCCTCTGATGCCTCCTTTCCCCTATGTTCTGCATCTAAGCTGACAGTTCTAATAATTCTAGTTAAAACTTTAAAGAGCCTTCTATCTTTTTTCCTCATTCCCATGGCTCCACTCTTTGGGGCCTCCACCCCTCCGTCCACCAATCCATCCTGCCCCATGTATTCAAGATCTGGTCCCTCCCTTGAGGCGCTCATGAGCTGGTGGGGTGACTGGCGCACAGGTGGTTAGTTACACACTGTAAAGCAAAGCGAGGGGTGGGCACCGATGGAGTAGAGAGGGATGTCAGGGAAGGCTTCACAGAGGGGGCAATGGGCTGCAGGCCGAGGGAAAAGAACAAGCCAGGTTAGGGGGGAGACGTCTTGGGTGAACAGGGAGGGGCCCTGGGACCAGATCAAGGTCTAATGTGGCTGGAAAAGGGTGCAGTGGATGGGGATGCTGGGTGGGGAGGTTGGCACCAGAATGTGGAAGGCGTGGGTCTTAGGTCTGGAATCTCTGGGCCATGAGAATCCACTTGAGATTTGGGTGAAAGAAGGGCTGGTGCGGGCAGGCTGGCTTGCCTGGGCTGCTTCTCCGGCCGGCACTGCTAGCCGTGCTGACGTGCTAAAGACAGCCTTCACATGGTTTGGCCACCACCTGCTTTGGGATGCACCTCCCCCAGAGTAGGGTTATTTTTCACAAGGTGGCGAAGGCATCTTTTCTTCCCAAACAGTGATTACCAACAGCTGCTGAGTTTTAAGCCCCGAGTGGTGGTGGTGGTGGGGGGTCTGATGGAGCAAGTGAGGGTGGAGGAAATGCAGGCTGTTCCTCGGAACAGCCAGGCCCGCGGAGCAGGGGTGAGTGTGGGAAGGGAGAGCAAGTCCTCGGAGCTCAGGGGGCTGCGTGATGTGGGAGGAGCAGCCTGGGCTGGAAGGCTGGAGACCCGGAGTCTGGTTCCAGCTCAGCCTGAGCTTGAGGCAAATGCATCGCTCTGGGGCTCGTGTCCCCTCTGTAAAACTAGGGGCTGGGGGGCAGTACGGCTGGAAGACTAGCTGATCACTAGGGGCCTTTCTATGCACAAAATTCTAAACCTAGGAAGAACTGCCCAGGACTACAAGGAAAATGGCACAGTTAGAATGGGAAACTTTTCATTTTAAGATCCTGAAGCCTAGAAATCATAAGGTAGCCGGTGTTTACACTGATAAACATCTTTATTCTAATATTATAGTAATAATTCAAGTGCAATTTTCTTTGAAAAGTCAACTGTTAAAACAAAACTTGTTAAATATCTCTCATCAAACATAAGCACATTCTCTTCAATACCTGCAATCGTCTGAGCCATGTAGCAAAGATTTTGTTTTTTAAAGCCTACTACATTGTGTTATTGCTAAAAAAAATCTGAATGAGTTGCTGAAGTCTCAGAAGCAGTGATTAGTTAACTTTCGAAAGCTCCACCAGATACTCTGACATGAAATCATGAACCCAGATGTCAGTGTCTGGGAGCGATGTGTCCACCAAGTACACCACCACCTTCCGGTCCCAAGCGTTGGCATTTTCAATGACTGTCTGCACCAATGCCACCAAAGGTTTCTTCTCCACATGATTTCGAAACACCATCGAGGCCTCCTCGGACCACTGGCTGCACTTCACTCCTAGGAGAAAGACAGGGAGGACAAGGGAGCAGTGTGGGGTCAGACTTTCTATGACCTGTTGTGATGCAAAAGTATTTGAGCCAATTCCAAGTTGCTTAAGCATCCCTCGTTAGACTCACCTAAGCTGAAAAAACTATTCCCAAACACTCAAAACAGGCCCACTTGTGGTTTTGCTACTCCAAACCGTAAACCTTTCCTTACAGACGCGAGTTTCACGTGAGATTTCATTCTGAGTTATAAAACGCTGCCCATTTCCCAGACATGAAGTATACACAGATGCAAACTAATCATTCAGGGGTACGAAAACATGCTTGGTATCACTGACCTTTCTCTTATCTAAGGATTTTTTTTTTCTTTTGCTGGGGTCCCAAGGCAATATATATCCCTCCAGTAAAAGCTGGTCACTATTTAATAGAAGCCTCTGTGTATGTAATTTCTGCTGTTTCTGAGACCAAACCATTTCTGGCCCTGTGTGGGGTGAGCTGGGGTGGCAACTGAGGGCAGCGGCAAAGGGAACAGGGTGGTGGATGGCATGGGGTTGCAGCACCCACATCCCAGCAGAGGGTTCTGGGGGACCGTGGGTGTCTCCCCCTCAGCCCTTCTGGCCTCCCCACTAGCTGCTGCCATGGACAGGCCTCTTGGTTGAGCTTCATCTACCTGTTCATGCTGCCTCATGCAAACACCAACATGTGCGCTGTTCACACAAAAGATGGGGTAGAAATCTCAACAGACACTATTATCAAGAGGTACCCCTGCACACCTATTAAATTGGCTTCTCCAATTTTAACGATCACTGAGAGGCTTCTGAGCACGTGGTGGACGACTGCACACTTGTGGGCTGTTAGGTGCAAAGCTAACTGGAAAACCCACTTGGCCGTGACAATGGCCATGTCCTGTGACCTGGGAGTTTTTTAGGGTTGTATAATAACTCTTCATGTAGGTGTACTATAATTTTTGCAAGATTCTTCTTCTGTTGGTTAGGTAGCTTGTTTCCATGGTTTTGTCTTGTTTGGGTTTGTCTGTTTCTTCTAGCTAGTATACACATCTGAAGAGTTTTTTAACACTACAATAAATAGTGTGAACAACCTAAATGTTCAACAATAGGAAACAGCAATTCAATGGAGTCTTTTGCAGCTGTTGAAAATGAGTAAGTCCATGAAACAACCACCTCAAAAATAGTTAAAAAAAAATGCTAAGTGAAGCAAGCAGAATGCAGTATCATACCTGTACTAAGATTACAGAACTTTAGAAACATACTCATGCATGAAACCAGAGACAGAAAGGAAAATGGGAAAACAGAAGCAGCAGATATAGTGAGAGAACATGACAGTAACAGATCTTTAAAAATTATTTCTATCATGGCTGGGATGTTGTTTGCACGAAAAACAGAACAAAACTCTTAATAGGCCAGTGATTCAGCACTTGCTAAGCACCCAAGACAAAATGACAATATCAAGTGTCTCAGCATGAGCTCAGACTCCACAGAAATTACCTGCAAGCTGAGCGGTGATGGCTTGGAACGGCAGCTTTCGGAACATGTCCACCAGGGGCTGTACTTTTCTTATATTGACCAACTCGTGCTTGCCATAGTCCAGCTCATAAACAGATACCAGTCCATTGGTCAAGATTCCTTTTAAAAGCACCCTGTGCCACCTAGATGTGCATGGGATTAAAAAGGAAGAAAACACATACAAAGTTAGCACCTGCTTTAAGGGTAAGTAACATTTAATTTTAAAAAGAAAAACTGAATGCGAATGATGGCTATTGAAATGTCATAGAAGTTAGTGAAGAGATGGCTGCTTCTTTTTCCAGAGGTTGTTATTCTCTGCTTTGCCACTGGTTGCCATGATGGCGTTTGTTCATTTGAGACAGTCTGATTGGGCCTCATGGAGCTAGAGGGGGAGACCAGCACCTCAACCGGAAGCTACTATATTAGGGTGCATGAGACGAGTGCCTTGGGGGATGGTCAGGGTGAGGCCGGGGAGTCCCTTCCCTCTGGCTGGGGAGGCAGGATGGCCCCATGTTTGGCACATGGACATGTCTGGAATATGGAGGGATATAGCAAATGCCCCAGTAAAGCTAGAAGGTAGAAAGTGTGGCGGCACGGAAGAGAAAGTCAGACTGGCAAGATAGGCTTTGAATGTGGAATTGACCATTTTAATTTTGTCAAGCAAGGACAGTAATCAACAAAAGAAAACAAAACACAAACTCCAAGCCATCCATGAAAAGGGTAGGGGAGCACGGGATAAAGGGAAGTGGAGAGAAGAAAAGAAACAAGGGTTCCGATCTGGCTCAAGATGCCATAAAGACATTCACAGGAATAGAATTTTCCCCTCGGGGCCTAAGTCAACATGGTTAAAACAAGAAAAGCCTGGACTTCCAAGTTAGATGTGAAGGACGCTTTCAGTCCTACAGACTTGATTACATTACTAAGGAATGTTATTACACGAACGAAAGGGAGATTGTTCATAATGTCTGGAAGGACAGCATCTGTGGGGGTGATGTCCGTGAGTCCGGCTCTTTGTCAGGTGGCGTTCCAGCCACCCTGGGGAACAGGTAAGTCAGCCCTTGGTGGCCACACACTGCTGGGCGAGGGCTGGCCAGGGTGCACCAACCCTCCAGCCAGTGCACACCCACGTGGCTGCTATGTTGTGGACACGGGGAGAACCCTACAGCCTTTAAACATGGGATGTGTTTGGGGGAACTCCAGAAACCTTCAGACAAGCACAAGATGCAGCAACAAACCCGAGTCGCAGAGACAACTGGGACACAGCAAGGCGTCATAAGGAGAACCTGAGCTGTTGGGGCCAAACACATCTGAGCCGGCGTCCCCTAACCTGGGCCATTTTCCCCAGTGTGCCCCACCCTGCCCTCCCCAGGGCTCTGTGCTTCACTTCTCTGAGCCTCAGGGACATCACGTGTGATGCTGAATGGCAATTTTTTGGCAAAAATAATATATGTTAAGTGTCCAGCACATGGCTTGGCATATAACAGGCACTTGGCAAATGGGAGCTATTATTATGAGTAGCAAATGGGAGCTATTATTAATTTATAATTATTATAAAATGAAAATTAGCTGCCAATTAAGAACTTCAGCCAAACTGAAGAGAAAGTTTCAAACATGGAAATGCTAGTTTGGTACAGATTGCTAATTGGCGTAAGGGCAAAAGGCGCTATAAGGATTCAGTTTCTACCAACAGCATCGTCTTTAAATTCTACAGGGAAAAATGATGGTAGCCTGTGCTCTCACATAAAATAAGAGCAATGGAGCAGGGAGGAAAGAGCCATCAGAAACTTCTACATTGTACTTCCATTTAGCTTTCAATTTTCAAAAATAGCAGCTTAAAATCAAGGCTTCAGTTTTGACTAGATTACAATTTCCGTGCAAGCCTGCGTGAGAATCACCTGGAGAAGCGATTAAAAACAGATTCCAAGGCTCCACCAGAATCTGTATTTAATAGGTTTTCCAGGTTTTTCTTATGCTGAGATAGATTTGTAAACGATATATTTGAAATTCCTAAGTCTTAAACTTACCATACTTGGGGGAACAAGATTTAGGAAGAAAAATTCCTGAGTCTTAAGCAAGATAGAAGCTCTAAACACTGTACAGCAATTTAATTCATGAAGTTTACAAAAAAAATTGGATAATCTCTTTTTACATATAAGGCATCCCATGATTATCTGGGGACAAACGAACTGCCGTTCAAGGCCATGGGGGTGGGGGAGTTTGAGGCCCCACAGTCTGGGTCTCCAGTCTATGGGTTCTCCTCCCCCACCTAACCCCTTGCCCCGAGTAGGACCAGCCCCAAAATAATGAAGAGTTAACCTTAGTTTGGCTGTAACTGTCATTAAATTACCCTGCAAAAGAGTTCTGATTGAGGCATAGCTACACAATGTCCCCTTATAACGTATTAGACCCATTTATGTCTATGGTTGTAAATCATAATGACATAGTAAAAATGGTTTTTCACGATGAGAAGCTTGAAACACATAAAAACTACTAGGCTTCCCACTTTTAAGAGTTAAAAGTTAGGTATTTTCTTCCATGAAATTGACAAAATTTTATAAATGCCTGTGTTTGCCACCTTAAAAAAGAATTAAAGCACTTTTCATTAAAATAAGCAGTTTTACCTTTTGAAGAGAGATTTTGCATGTAAGACCGGGTGGGTGTGGGGGGAGGGGGGGAGAGTGTTGGGTTCAGCATCAGTAAACACGTCTGCTCGTCTCCCGGGCACCGGCCACGAGGCCAGGACAGGCCAACTGGCTCCGAGGCCTGAGGAGCGCAGGGCGCCGGGCGAGGCTTCCTGGAGGGCAGCAGCAAGTAACTGGGGGGCTTCAGGGGGGGGGGGGGGGTGGTCCAAACGTGAAAAGGTGAGGAAACAGGTCAAAGTGCTAAACGTGAGGAATAACGTCCTTTCTGTGCAAACGTCAAAAAGCAGAGAAAGGGGCTGCTGCCCTTTTAAAGGTGGCACAAGCTCTCTGGGAGCAGTGGGTAATGTACATCAAGAATTGTGTAATCTTTTAACAATTAATTTCTCTTCTGGAATTGATATCATAAATAACCAGAGATGCCAAGATTTATGTTCAGTATTATTTATAATGGTAAAAAATTGGGGAAAAAACCCTATATAACAAAAGAGAATGATAAATAATGGTTTCTCCATATGATGGAATATTATTCAGCTATTAAAATGTTTATAAACAAATTTTATCACATGGAAAAATGTTCACAGTATAATACTACATGAAAAATTATGTAATAGTAATATCCCACTTATATAAATATGCATAGGAAAAAACTCAAGAAATACATTAATAGTATAACAAGGGTTATAGCTAAGTGGTTGATTTTAATTTTCTTTCATATACTTTTCTGTATTTTCTAAATTTTCTACAATGAACATTTTGAAAATAAAAAGTTATTAAAATTTTAAAACCTGGTTATTTTCTGAATAAAGAAATTTTTTCTGATAGAGAAGTGGGAAAAAACATTTAAACCTTCAGTTTATGGAGAATTATGTCCCCTTATGGAATCAGACCCATTTATGTCTATGGTTGTAAATCACACAACATAGTAAAAATGATTTTTCACAGGAATATGGTTACTAGATTTTTAAATAAATGACATAATCTGAAATATCAGAAAATTACACAATCCATTGGTCTCTTTCACATTCAGAATTCCCTTTTGTGCAGTTCCGGGTGGCCTGCTGGGACTAAGGGCTCTGGGAATCACTCTAGTATTTTTGTTAGGAGCACAATAAACGCGCTGTCCAAAGACCTACTTATTTTCCACTTTGGCGGCATACACTTGGTCCTTCTCCACTGCCATGTGGCGCTGCTCGGACATGCTGTAGTAGAGAATCATCTCTTCCATCAGAACTTCCAGCTTGTGGACCTCCTGCCACGGCTGGATGATGAAGTAGCCGGGGTGGCAGGCCACAGGCACGTACACATCCATGTACTCCCCGGGCTTGGACAGGGGCATCGGCAGTGGCAGCACCTGGGTGAGGGGCCCGCCGTGGCTGCCCGCGGCCCTCCACGCCCCCTCAGGGAGGCTCCTGTGGAAGCTGTCGCCGGCGGCCAGGCCGGGCGCGGGGCTGGGGCCGCTCCTGCCGCTGGGCGCGCCGCTGGCCACTGCGCCTAGGAACACATCCTTCTGGTGCTTCCACAGGTTGGCATTGGTAATCTGGCGGTTAATACTGCGATGAGGATCCGGGAAGTTCTTGGGGGTGAACAGGTAGATATGTGCGATCCCTTTGCTTTTATCCATTTTTGTAACCTTTGGAAAACATAAAGAGAAATTTAAGAAGTCCAAGTTCATGTCCAATCTTGGGAGGCAGTTATCATTAATAGTAACTTGAATTATTATTTGCAAAAACAAAAACAAAAACAAAAAAACCCTACAATTTGTTATATTTAAGTAAGATGAACGATCTATTGTTAACCATGGCGATGAACAGGCCCTTAAGTCAAAACAGTCTGGAAAACAGAGCAACCTAATGGAAATAAAATTACTAACCTTTAAAATTTCTGAGATTTTAAACAACTTTATACCAATGACATTTTAAAATACTCAAAGCAGAATGAAACATGAACTGCTATGTGCTCATCACCCAGCTTCAACAATAAAAAACCACAACAATGGCAGAATGTGCTATGGCTGGGAGGGAAGGACAAAGTACCACTGTGTGTCCCAAAGGGCTGGTGACTCTCAGTTCTTCTTATAGGCTCTTCTGGTTTATTTTAGGAATGACAAACATGAGACAGTTCTAGTTGTGTCTGTCCTTTATCAAATGGGGCAGGAATGCGGGTGGGGGGGGGCAGAGATGCATTCCGTCCACAAGCCCCTTCCTTTTTAAATAGTTTCACAGAAAGACAAATCGATTTCAATTCATCCTTTGAAGTGCAAAGAGAGTACTGACTCCTAAAAAGTATTTTTATTAAAAAGGACCCAATTCCCTGACTTCAGGAACTTAATAACCTAGAGAACACCATTCATTACCAGGTGAAACCTGAATAATAATACAAAATAGTATATAATTAAGTGTGTAACTGTACACTATAAACCCTAGAGTGGGAAGACAGGAAAATCTGTGTGAGCTGGAATAATCTGGAGAGCGTCATAAACACATTTCTCAAGGAAACTGCATTGTTAAAAGCTTATAAAAATGACTACACTATTTGCATCTGTTAACAAGAGAGAAAAACAGCGTCTTGTTACATTTCTATTCTTGGAAATGTGAACACTTTCTTTGAAATCAAGATGCAAAAGTGCAAAATAAAAAAGAAACAGGAGCTAGGAAAATAAAGCAGTTTAGACAAACTTGAGGAAAAGAGGCAAAAACCAAGATTAGAAACAAATGATTTGTTTATAATCCATTCTACTTTAGAAAAACAAAAGAAATGGAGGACTTATTTAAATGATCTTTCAAAACATCTATCAGGAGATACATGGTCCCGCTGTGGGGGACTTAATCCCTTAGCATGAAGTAAAACAGGAATAGAGAACGTTTCTGTTTCCTGGTTAATAACAGAACAAATTACACAAAGGGTTTAAAATAATATTGCAGAAATCTGATAATGTCTTAAATAAATTTAAATGCATAAGCCAGGAAATATCTTGCAACTCGACACGTAACCAATCTCTCGACTATGAAAAGTGCATCAGCTGTGGAAGCCTCTCACGCAAACCAAAGGAGCCCCCACTGCCAGCTGCCTTTCTAAACATGTCAGGACCAGAACGTACCTTAATGCTACAGTCCGAGCAATTCAGAACAGAGTCTCTCAGCCAAAGCACAGCGTCCGGCGTCCACAGGCCACTGGCCTGTGGAAGGTCGGCCAGGCAGCACTTTATAGCCTGAAAGGAAAACATACTGTCTTCAAAGAGGTACCGTGAGTAATGTCAATATTATTTTCCTACATATCAGACACTGCCAAGACAGTGAGCAAGAAACAGCAACTGTGATGGCCACTAACAAATGCAGCGCTGGGGTTTGGGCCTCTGCTGGGCCCGGCTTGATTCATGCTATGTTATGACTATTGTCTTTAACCCCATTATGATCTGACCGGGGTATTTCATGCCTTGCTCACCCCACCGCCTTCTGCAGGTCAGGGGCTGTGACCCATTTTACAGATGGTGAAACACACTCAGAGAGATGGTGTAAGTCCACAAAGTTGACAAATGACAGGACTGGGCCTCATATCGATGAACCCCAAATCAAAACCACGAAATGTCACTTGGATGAACTTTGTCTCTGGCTGCAAAAATCTTACTGGAGGCCCACGTGCTCCGCCCATCACGGCCTAAGTCCTCTATGAGTGCCAGGGGTTGTGCTCCTTCTTTGGGAATTAAGGAGGGTAAGGAAAACAGCAATCCATAGACACCTAAGAGTCCCTCTGCCCCAGTGTTTCCAGTGCTATCACTGTACAGGCTTGCAGTGGAATGGCCAGAGCGGTGGGTAAAGGGGACCTCAGGGACCCCCTTCAGCCTCTTGCTGGCCTTTGAACCGATGGAGACCATTCTGGAAAGATTAACTAGCCCTCCAGAATTCCTTCCTTCCTCCCCGCACCCTTTCCTCTTGTGCTTCCCTCCTTCCTCAGGGGCTTCAGGATGGCCCTGGATGGGGCACCTTTCTGGGTGGGGAGGTTGTCACTTGGGGCAGAGAGCAGGGGCCAGGAGGGTAACAGAAGGCATGGCCTGCAGAAAGCAGAGGCCATCTCCACAGCTCCCGCAGACGCAGCTTCAGTAGTCAGATCTTCTAGTCCGGCAGGAGATGCTAGAAGGAGGAGCTTTGTGTGAAATGTTCTGATTTTTAAATCTTGGAACTAATTTGCATTTTTAAAACACTTTGAGAGCCCCCAAATCCATGGGTCAGCTCTGGCCTCCAGGCCACCCGTTTGGTACTTCTGACTTAGACCCCTTGGCAGAAAAGTTAGCAAGAGGACTGAGCCAGCTGGCCGTTACGGTTCCCCCAAACAAGAGTCTTCCCGTCTATCAAACAACGAATCTCGGTGAGAGTTACAGAATTTTTTTTTAGTAGCTTTAAATGCCACAGCACACAGATGGTCCTACTCAGTGAAGTTCAGAGAGTCAGGCTGTGGGGCAGGGCCCCCCCACTTCCTCTCCAGCCCTGGACAGATGTTCTAACAAGGGGAGACAGGGGACAGAGGGACAATTAAGAGATGTGGCCCTTTATATCAGGCCTCTTAAATTTCAGTACTACAGCTGATCAGCAATCGAGTAAAAATGCCTTTGGAAACAGGCATGAACCCACGGTGAACAGCCTGTGTGTAACAGTCATCGTTAGCAAAGGGGATGGTGACTGCAGAGAAAGAAATTATAAAAGCTACGGTCATTTTGGGCATGTATTTTTTATTCACTGATGTTTAATGGCATATAATGCCTTCTAGCAAATATAAGTTGGAGGGGATTTTTGAAACAATTTCATTTTTATAAAAAGGTGGTATTAATTGCTATACAAAAGCCTCTACTGTTCCCAAAGGTGGGATGTGGTTCTTAACAATATTGATTCAAAGTAATTCAAAGTTCTTACCATCTGAATTTTCAGTAATAGAGGAAGTAGGAGAGACATTAATATTTTTACTAAAATCTGTGGGAAGAGGTCATACAAGAAAATGATGACATATAAACAGATTCTCCAAAGAGGCTGGTCATCTAATTAAACTAAGATCTCTGGAAGTAAACACTCACACACAGTATGCTAGAAACGTACAGAAGTCAGTATTGACATCTAAGCATTAAAGTGGAACCACTACACAGACAACACAGTCTAATTACTCCAGGCCCCTGAGGACAAACATTTATCAAACAGCATTCTGTAAGTTTCGCTGGTGTCATTGTTAAGCAAGGTTTACTTCTGAAAACCAGTGAACAGCCATATTTAGACAATTTCCAATTTTCCTAAAAACTATGATTCCAATCATGGAGATCAAAACCAAGAGGGCTTCTCCCAGCACTATTCCAAACACATCCAGACCTCTTCCAATGAGTCTCCGTGACTTGTAACCCACCGTACCTGTGGTGGGATTGCAATAATTTCTTGCAGAAACCGAGGTGGGATTTCCCTGAGCTCTGACACTTTCACAGATGTCACCGTGCCAGTGTCCAGGAACTGAAGGTCCAGAGCCCGGCTGCTGTGGACATTTGTGATCTGAAACAAGATGCATGTCGGCCAAGTTATCAGCACACCAAGACCAAAATGCCCCTGTGCAATCAATTGGTACAACTCAAAATTGCATATAAATGCAACAGAGACCATCAGCATTAACTAAGTTTTCCCTAATTAAAAAAATGCATTTATTTACCAGCTAGATATTCTTTTAGGGTAGAACTGATATCAACTCCTAGTTGTTAATTCATGTGATCGGTAATAATCAGAGTATTGTATTAGTTCAGAGTTCTCCAGAGAAACAGAACCAACAGATGTATATGTACATGTATATGTATATCTGTATATGTAAATAATATGAGGTTTATTATAAGAAATGGCTCATGAGACCACAGATATTAGCAAGTCCGAATTCCATAGGGCAGGCTGTAAGTTGGGAACTGTGATGAAGGTTTTGATGAATTCTCCAGGAAAAGCTGGCTAGCTAAAGCAGGGATGGAAATTCTTCCTCGTCTGCTGAAATCATTAAAGGCCTTCACCTGACTGGATGAGACTTCTCTCATTTTTGAAGGGAATCTCCTTTGTTGACGGTAGATGTAATCAGTCATAGATGCAACCAACATACTGATGATTTAAATCCACAAAATGTCCCCATGGTAACAATCAATCAGGCCAGGGCTTGACTGACCAAACAACTGGATAACATCACCTGGCCAATTTGCCATTGAACGTAACCATCATAGTCTATCCCTTGTCAACTTGGCACCCAAACACGTCTCCTTAAACCTTACTTAATCTCTAAATAAAAACAGTAATAGCCATACTTTCCACTAACATAATTCAACTGTCCTATGTACAACCAGAAACAATCCCCAGAAAAGGGTGCAAGGCCTTGGGTGATATTCTTAAACTTGACAGCCCATAACTTAAATACTATGACAGAAAGTTAATACAACTTATCTTATATGATAAGGAGATCAGATAGGGAAAAAAACAAAGATTTTTTTTGCTTTTTGTAAATATAAATATAAATACATAATATAACAAAACAAGGAAGAAAAACTCATAACCATTGACAGTTCTCATTTCTTGAACTGGTCACGCGGTCGTAGCTCATATTTATCACTGCCTTCTTCCACGCCCCTTTCCATATTACCTCTACCCTAAGCAGGCACGTTGGCTGGTGCTGGTTCTTTGCCTGGTTCAAACCTCCATTCCTGAAGTTTCTGGACCATCCAGTAGTCCTACCTGGATTTGGATTGTTGCAGTTTCCCACTGACTTTAAACACAGGGCATGGCAGGGCTAAAAGGCACCTGTATTCCAGGAACACTCTTCTTTACCTCCACTGTGTAGTCGCAATGCTATTTCCCCTTGATAGTCAGGATCAGTCACCCCAGCCATTACAGCAATTCCCTTCCTTGCCAGTTGATTCAGAGACACGAGGAGTCCAAAGAAGCCAAGTGGCAGTCCTAACTTCTAGTTCAATGCAATCACTAAATATTGAGTCTCCTAGTGAGAACACTCCTCCATTTGGAACTGAGACCTGTAGACCAACAGAGCTTAAGCTTGCAGGGACAGGAAGCAAAACATTTTTTAGTGGATCACTAGGGGCAATAGTGAGTGGTGCCACTCCTGTTTCCACCCCTTGATTCCTGGACCCGTGAATCCTGGCTATGGGAGAAACAGCCCCGTAGAGTGGATGCTGATTCAGAGCACAGACAGCCTCCTGGAGAACACTGCCCCAGCCCTGCAAGACACTGCCACCTAGCTGGTGTTGTAATTGAGTCTTCAGCAGGCCATTCCACCGTTCTATCAACCCAGATGCCTGCCTCTGGATGATGGGGAACATGGTAAGACCAGACAATTCCATGAGCATGTGCCCATTCCCTCACTTCATTTGCTGTGACGTGGGTTCCCTGGTCAGAAGCAATGCTGTGTGGAATACCATGATGGTGGATAAGGCACTCAATAAGCCCATGGATGGTAGTTTTGGCAGAAGAATTGAGTGCAGGGAAGGCAAACCCATATCCGGAGTATATGTCTATTCCTGTTAGAACAAATCGCTGCCCCGTCCATGATGGAAGTGGTCCAATGTAACCAACCTGCCACCAGGTAGCAGGCTGATCACCTCTGGAAATGGTGCCATGTTGGGGACGGAGTATTAAATTCTGCTGCTGTCAGTAAACCAGTAGTAATAGTAATAATAATAATAATAATGATAATCAGTACAATTTATAAATATAGTAATATTTACTATTTCTTCAATTCTAGAGCACCCTTGATTATAAAAAATTTGATACATAATTATATAACACTGATTTTAACATTGGGTCTGGTCCCCAAAAAATTAAAATGTGGGAAACAAAAGAAGTGTGTCTTAGCAATGAGGAACGAGTGAACAGAGATACTTCAGGGACATAATTTACTTGTGGTGGATAAACAGCATATACTTTAAATCATAATGTATTTTGGTATTTTTTATAGCTTCATCAGAGAACCTAATGCTTATTTTATCGTTTTCCCATATGAAAGAATTCAAACTCAGAAAATCATATAGAGGTAAAATAAGTCCAAATTAATGGTTTGAAGATGGAAGTCAAAGCAACAGTTACCTTCCTGTGATGGAATGATTTCCTCCATAATGGCAACTTCACAATGTAAGGTTCTGGAGGTCCTTTAAATGCCCAAAACTTCCCCTAATGAGTGTCCGTGACCGGTGTCAAGGACATTCAGATATATAAATCACTGCTATTAATTACATTCACAATGTTGTGCCAGCATCATGAGAATGCTTTACTAATAGCATAAAATGTTAACCTCTTAAGAAACGACAAACACAAACAGCATTACAAAACACTATTTAAATATTTATTTATTTATTTAAAACAACATACTGAACGTTCTTTTATGTCACTAGTACATACTGAGTGCTTACTATATCCAGAAATAACTGGGCGACAGAGATACAGAGACTGCCCTGTCTCAAAGGGCTCCCGGTCTCCTGGGAGACAACACAGACATAAAGCACCAGTGCGAGAACACAGTTCCGCACAGGGTGCTGGGAGGCACGGAGCAGGGCTTCCTAACCCAGCCGGAAAGCAATGCTAGGGGAAGCTTTTGGGAGGAAAGAATGCCTAAAACTGGTACTTTTCTTTAAAATCTCTTCCTTTTTAATTTTACTTAGTAAATGTCTATTAAAGAAAAGTTAGAGACTTAAAATAATATAAAAATTGCTTGTAATCTACTATGGAAACAATCACTGCTAAATTTTGTGTGTATCTTTCTGGTCTTTTTCCTATGATATAACCGATTTACAAACATTAGAACATGCTGGTACGGACTTTTATATCTGGCTGTTTTTCACTCAGTGTATCACAAAAAATATTTTGTTATTAAATCTTCTTTGAAAACATCCTTTCAGTGTTAAACTTTTTTATTACAGTAAATAAGCCTATGTATTGGACACTTATGTTACTTTTCCACCAGCTGCCTGTTCATATTTATTATATCCCTTTGGAGCTAACCTCACCTGGCATGGGGGTACCCCAGGCTGTCTGGTGTCTGCTTAGGGGCTGCTCTGGATGTTTCTAACAGAGGGGAGAGGATGGGCAAAGGCACCCTGTGTGGGGTGGATGAGCATTTTGGTTGGGTTGGAACGTCAAGGGAGAAGCAAGGCCGGAAGAGGTGAGGCTGGGAGGCAAGCACAGGCAAGACCTCGGGAGAGCTGGACATCACGTGTCTGAGAACGTGGACGTCACCCCGTAGGTGAGGGGAACCAACATCAAGTCTGAAGCGGAAGAAGGTCAGCTTCATAAGGGGCCATGCAGTGCTGGTGGTAGGACAGCGGGGCTTTTAGAACCAGACAGACCTGGTTCGGGATCCCGGCTCTCCCACTCGCTAGCTGAATGACTTGACGTAACCTCTCAGAGACTCAGAGTCCTGATCAGTAGAATGGGGACAAGAGGGTTTTGTCAAGATTAGAGGAGAACAATGTCTTTTTAATTTTTAATTTTTAAATAACAGTACTCAGCCCAGCGCCTCGAATAAGCCTCCCTGGGGGTTGGGGAGATTGCTATTTGCATTTCGGGTGGCCGCTCCAGTGGCACGGAGCTGGCCTGGAGGCAGTCGGAGCACAGGCAGAGGCTCCTTGGCATGGCGTGGCAGGGAGTTGGGCAGGGGTGACCACGATGTCACCTGGGAGCCTGCAGGGGAGTCGGGCCAGAGAAAGGACACAGGCGGGGCAATCTGAGAAATGTCGACAAGCTCTGCAGACTAGTTCCTAGTAGTGTATCAATGTTCATTGCCTGGTTTTGGTCATTATACTAGGTTCACGTTAAGATGTTAACACTCGGAGAAGGTGGGTAAAGAGCATATAAGAACTCTTTGTACCATTTTTGCAACTTTTTAAGAAGGCTGAAAGTATTTCAAAATCAAAAGTTAAAAAATCAAGTATTTGTAGAATTACATATTTGACACTGAACAGTATAGCTTTCAATCAGAATGAAGGCATGTGCTTTTCACAGAGTGACGATCTGAAGTTCAGAGCTGAGCTCACCACCCTGGTCACAGAACCCCAGGTCAAGACCTTCCGACATGTTCATATTAATTCCATAATTATTTTAAAAGTCCTGCTCTCACTAAGGTAGATGTGACCAGGTTTTACCTAAATAAAGCAAAAATCAATACAATTGAGTTATCAAAATTTGCTAAGTAGCCTCAAAAAAAATCAGTAAAGCAATGACTCTTACCTTTTTAGAGTTGGTTTCTTTGAAAATCGTATGGAAATTATGAACACTTACCCCCCCCCCCAAAATACATACATACAAACACACACAATTTACATAAAATCCCAGGGGCTTGGGGACCCACAGGAAACTAGAGGTCCTTGCACCTAGGTTAAGAATATTTGCAACAAAGGGAAAGGAAAAATAGAATAGAAAACAAAAACAAGTCAAGATTTGCACTTTCAGCATTTGGGCAAGCTAGACAGCCAAAACAAACGAATTAAAAAAAACAGAAAAAATTTTAAAACCCACAAAAATCCCAACCTGCCTTTTTACACATATAGAAATACTAGATAAAATACTGACAAATCTTTCATATTCATAACCGAGCGTGCAAGAAAGTAAGGAAAACTATGAGGGGCTGAAAATTGAGGGGTGCATGATACGGATGCCAAAGCCATCAGAGGCAGACAGGGGAGGAGCCGGGGCTCCCCACATTGTGGGCACCCTCAGCAGAGGGCGGCTTTGGAGAGCAGTTGGGCAACATCTAGTCGAGTTGAAGAGATGCATTCCCCACACTCAGAAACTCCATCGCTACACATGCGCCCTGGGAGCCAGGCCCAGGGAGGGTCACGGTAGTGCTGTTTATAACTGAAAATCAGGAACAACCCGCATCGCTGGGAGAGGGGAGAGGGTGCCAGACAGCCAGACGCCAATGGGCTGCAGAGCAGGAAACTGCACAAGCTACAAATGGACGACTATGGGCTTAACCTGGCCAATATTTGGAACTCCCACTGTGTTAAGAGGCTAAATTGGGAACTGCAAGGTCTGCAAAATTGGGAAGGCCCAGTCCCTGCCTTCAAGAAGCCTGCACCCTAGTAACAGAACTGAGGACCCAAGTAGCTAGAGCCACACACAACCATGTGGCTGCATCTTGCCAGTGCAATGAACGAGAAAGCAGGCTGCAGAAGTATCAACACATTTTACGATTTATATGATTTTAAAGACATGTTTACTTAGTTATACTTACATTTGTTTATTTGTTCTTTGTCTACACACTGCTATAATATATTTATATGGGTAGCTCTCAGGGGAGGGGATACAAGAAAGGTGATGCTAGCAGAGAGGCTCAACCATATTGTCAGGTTTTATTTCTTACATTGGTGATGACCACACAGGTCCTTACTGCATGGTTTTTAAGAAAACCTGTATGCACGTCTGAAATATTTCAAAATAAGTAAAAAAAAAAAGTCAAGTGATTTTACCTCAACGCGTGACCATTTTCCTTTGCAATGGAAGAGGCAGATTTTTCCACAGAAGGGTGTTGAAATGAAGTACTCAGAGGTCATGTGCTACAAAACAGAAAAGCATGGTGCTTTTATTACTCCTGGCAGACAGCGCAGCTACACCACTGAGAACGCTGTGGCACAAGCAGACTTTCCCACCCGTCTGTAATCAGACCCCCCTGGAGCCCCTTCCCTCCCAGGAGAGCACGGCAGGGGGTGCCAGGGGTTAGAACACATCAGCATTTGTTGATTCACTCAACTTGGCTGCACGTGGCTCAGTGATCAGCACTGCTAAATCGTCTGGAAAACATCAGCATCGAAGCCCATGAGACTCATTTAGCCTCAGGTTCCATCAATCAAACAAGGAGAGGGAGACTGGATCTGACAACAAAGTAGGAGAGCAAAGGGCACGGGCAGCGAGAGGCTGGGCCAGCCCTAAGGCCTCTGCTCGTCAGCTCCTAACACTCCGGACCCTTTGAGAGGATTTTAATTCCCAAACAAAAGAAATGACACCAACACATACAGGTGCACTGGTGCCTGGAAATGCCAACAAGCCACGGCTGTGGGTCGTTCACCATCTTCTGCTGTAGCATGAAGCTGGGGACCTGCCCGAGGCCTCTCCCCACAGGCAATGCCTCAGCACAGGTCTCTGGGCCCTTGGAAACAGAGTGCTTTTCCCCACCACAGGCAGTAAGGACATCCGTGCCAAGGGGTCCCTGGGATCAGCCTTCTGTGGCAGCTCAGGTTTCTCCAAGACTGACAAGAAAATTAAATGTCAGTGCTGATCTTGTCATATATAGATGACAGCTGTAACACAGAAAGAGGCAAAGCTATAGATCTAGTTCACTAGTTCACTGGTTCCAGACTGAGGTCCGAATGCAAGTTTGACTCGATTTGGCAAATATTTTGGAACACCAATTCTAGATAAGACACCAATTTGGGCACCACACAGGATGTAAAAGTTGGGCAGGCACCAGCCCCTGCCCTCAAGAAGCCTCCACTCCAGCAAGGGACCTGAATACCCAACAAAGATGACTACAAGTGCCACGGAGTACCCGATGTGCTATGAGGGTTGGAGGGGCAAAGGGGGCAGGGATAAAGCGGAGCTGGCTTCTCTCACTGGTAAACTGAGACATGTTCTGGCTCCCGACTGCTGTGTCTTGATAGAGATAAGGAAACCACTTGAGATGCTGAAAACCACACAAACCTCTACAGACCCTGATTCAGAAAAGAATTCTAGAATTAAAGGCTAAAGGACTTATGGAGACAATGTAGCCTGCAGAATCTAACTTACCAGGGCAGCAGGTTCTCGGGGCATAAGGGCATGGGGACTGCTGCCGTGGGGAAGAGTGGAACTAAGAAGGAAAATTTCCTACTGCCCCTAACTCACACGGTTTCTTCTTTGGTGGAGGCAGAATTCTAGGCCAGCTGGCTCCAGTGGAGAGAGGCCCAGGCCACTGCATTGCAGGCTCACTGAATGCATGTCCTCAATGACAATCTGCCCATGGTGGGGCACTCACAGTGTGCCAGGCACCCATCCTCACAACAGCCCCGTGGGGACCCACGACTGTCCGCATTTTACAACATGGTAACCGAGGCTGCAAAGCCAGAAAGACCCAGAGCTAACCCAGGGGGTGAGTGGGTGGTTTCTCAAACTCTGCAGTCTGGTGTCTGGTGCTCTTACCCACTATTCTCTAAATTCTACCTTAAACCATTCAGCATGGACTCGTGGTTAAGCCATCCAGCGAGCCACTCCCGTGGGCGAGCTCAGGCACACTGCCGAGCAGGGTGCTGGCCCACGCACCTTGCAGTGGAAGTAGTCCTTGATCTCGTGCAGGAGGTCGCTGAGCTTGCTGAGGCCCTTCCCGGGCACCTGGCAGTAGAGTGTCCCGTCGGAGCAGATGTTGGTCACCGTGACGTTCGTGTACGTGGCGTCGACCTGGACAGACAGGAAGGGCCACCAGGAGTCTGAGGTCAGAGTGAGGCAATGCTGCTTCTCGGGCAGCCTCTGGAAAACTCCTCTGAACACTCCTTTGAGTGACAAAGGCAAATAATTCAGTCCCCGTAGCACACATTAAGAACTGCCGTTCTACTGACTTACTCAGTTTTATTGCTGAGTTGAAAGAACTATCTTAAGGCAAACATTCTCTATCCTATGTATTACAGATCTTTTTCCTAGTCAGTTTTTCAATTTTGCTTATGGTGTTCTTTGCTTCAGAGAAGTTGCCTTCTCTAATGCAAATGTGCCACTTCTTTTACGGCTCTTTGTGTGTCATATGGAGAACACTTGCCACTCTTAGAAATATAAAGCTATAGACATATGCTTGCTTTCTTTGACAGTTCATTGTTTTTGTTTGAATGTTTGAGTCATCTAGGATTTAGTCTGGGTAAAAACAGTGATGTAGGGAATCAACTTTATCTTTTTCCTATATGGCTTGCCAGCTGTTCCAATACTATCTGCTGAATAATTCTTACTTTCCCTACTGATTTGTTATTTCACCATCATATACTATTATATCTCACATATGTATTTGAGACCTATTTCTATAGTCTTTATTCTATTTCATTAATATATTTTTCTATTCCTAGGCCTCTTCCATACTCTTTTAATTACTGAGGCTTTATGATATACAGTAGGACCTCATGTTATGCAACCAATGTGTTCCAAGACCCTATGCATTAAGTTAAAAATCACACATAATAGCAAACTCCATTATGCATAAGGATTTCTTAATATGAACATACCTAACACATATTTTTAATTAAATAATGCAAATAAACACTGGATCAAAAATAAGTAAACAAAATTAATCATAGAAATAACTTTTAAGTATGCTAATTCTGTCTCTTTTTTTCCATTGCCAGTTGCATATACCTGAATTCACCTGTGTTGAGTTCACGTAAATGAGGTCCCACTGCACCTTAATTTCTAACAAAGCTGGTCTCTTCTCAAGACTTCCTCATTCAAAACTTTTCCAACGACCTTTGCATATTTATTTTATTCTTTCAAAATAATTTTAGAATTATTTTATTAGATTCTAAAATAATTCTGCTGGGATTTGTAATCACATTTAAATGAATAGATTAATTTGGGGGAGAATCTGCATTTTAAAATGTTGAGCCTTTCAGTCTGAGAACAAGGTTATGTTTTTCCATCTATTCACATGTTTTGGCGCCTCTAAGTTTCAAAAATTTCTAGGTACATTTTAATTTCCAAGTGTTTTATGTTTGGAGTTACTGCTCATGAAATTTTTCCTTCATATGTGTTTTCTCATCAGCTACAGTGAGCATAAAAGAAAACTGTGACTTGGGGAATATGGAGTTTTGTAATCTCCACGTCTTTCAAATTCAGAATTTACTTTAAATTTGGTGATAACCTAAAACCCAATATGATATATCTGTTTGTTCAGTTAACACACTGCTCAACTGCTAGCCTGAAATTGGCAACACTCTTTCCTGAGGACTTTCTTCACGCAATGGCCAGCCTTCAGGGGGTACCTGGAGGGGAGCCTCCAGCGACTTGTCACATGCGGCCTTCAGGCAGGTGCTGTTGATGTTGATGTCATCTTCTCCAGAGGTATCGTACAGAACGACCAGTGGGATGTCGGCTTTTTCAAGTATTTCCACTGCAAAGATCTTTCCACACGTTAAAGACTCAACCACATTCACCAAATCAGGATCATCACTTAGAGCTTCCAACCCTGGAAAGTATTGGGAATTTTAAGTTTTAATCAATTAGCAAAATCCATTTTAAATTGGCAGGCTGAACCTGCGCTGACTACTTAGGACAATTATGAATCTACTACAAAATTTCTCAATTTTAAATGGAAGCTTTGTTTTCCTGTCTTCTTCAGATCACCTGTCCTTAGGTTTTAAAACATGTAATTCAAATGCCCCTTTGCATGATTGCACTAAAACAGGTAAAAAAGTTGATGATCAATCAGAATTTTTACCTTTGGAGAAGCATGCTTCACCTCATATACACACACACACTTAAAACAAGAAGATTTACATATACAAAGCCATCAGTCAACTATATCTGTCAGTCATATATTTGAATTTCTCCCTAAAATCTCTACCCTTGACTTTTTTTCACTTTCTTATTAAATCCATGAAGTTTTTTTCTTATAAAATGAACGTATATGTATTAGAAACTGAGATGACCAAATTTTCTTTCTTTTTTTCAATATTCAATGACAACCCTGAAAATACCCCAGAACCTTTGGATTTATCAAAGAAAGATTAAACGATGTTTAATATAACACAACTATTAAATGAATTTTACTGAAGTTCACTCTTTCAAATTCTTTGAAAACTATAATTTCATGTAATATATATACACACACACATACACACACGCACAAACACACTATGACAAATCTAAATGAATCTATTAGACTGGTTAAAACTAGCTTCTTTTATTCTCTTCTTCAGACACGCACCTTCCCAGCTTTTTCACTGCAGCATCCTGGGTCTCGTCCTGTGCTCCCCATACGCTCTTTCAAAGCCAACTCACATGCCTTTTTATCAGGCTTTTGAAATTTCTTGGGATTTAGCTCTCAGTAGAGTCCAACCCAGTTCCTCCAACATCAGGGTAAGGCCTCAGGCCAGCAGGAAAGAGGTATTCCCTCCCTAGCTGATTTTCATGAAAGAATTAGGGTCACTTTCTCAGCTGACTTCAGGCTCTCCTGGCATAGTGCACCCTGATGCCCTTTCCCGTCAGGAGCACATCCACGGTGCCCTGCGTGAAGGACACCCCTCGAACGCTACCCCCACAGGTGCTCATTCCTCCACACTCCCTTGAGGAGGGAGGAGAAGGGTGAGCTGGGCTTGTGCCCAGGCGCAGGAGGGTGTGCTTCTCATGAGGCTCACCCATGGGCTCTGCCAGCGGGCAAGGAGCCGAGAACAACCTCACTCCATGAAATCAGGGGCCCTGGCCCCCATCAGTGTCTCCAGGGTGGTGAGCACAAAGAGAACGCTGCAGGTGGCCAGGATGACGATCACGATTCATAAAGACCACATCAGACATGAATTTATTCACCTCTTTCAAGAAATAACACTCCACCTTGAGGCACCTGAACCACCGAAGGATTCAACCACCCTGAAGCACAAGGCTAACAACCTCTCACGATGGAGAAAGCTTCTAAACAAATCCCGCTTACCTGCCAGTTTACACTTTGTAGCTTGGAATGAGAGTGAACAGAACTTGGGGTTCAATTTGTAGGCTTTGCTCTTTTCAACATATTCACTGAATCCATAGTCAACATAGCACACCTAATGATAAGAAAAGAAACAATGTTTAGCTTCAAATTCAGTTTTTTAGCCTCACTTCCTAAAACATCACTTAATACTTTTCACTGGCTCCATTTGATTCCACAATCAGCATTTGAGTGGGATTGCGGCTGCCAAGCGTGTGGCACCACAGCTGCCTGGAGACGCGCTGGCTCCTGACCTCAGGCCCCTCTGCTCCTGTGCCCTCTGCCCCCAGGGAGAACAAGGGTGAGGCTGGGCTGCTCTGATGCCTCTCGATGCCAGTTTCGACCCGGCCCACCAGCCCGGTCCTGCCAGCCCTGATGGTGGCACCCTTTCTTTAACATCAAAAGGCCTGCATCGCTGGTTATTTCTTGACCGCCGCACTGCCCCCTTCCCCTGCCGGCAGTGTTTGTTTCTAGAGAGGCACCACTCTGGTGGTTCCATCTGGTTCCAGCCCCCCTAAGCAGCATTTGAGACGGCCTGTCCCGGCTCCTGCAGTTTCCGGGGCTGGGCGCTGTTGACAGCAACGATGATGACACGGTGGGACACGGGGAACCCGCCACTGTAGCACTCGGGGCTACTGCTTTGGCAGGTGTGGGAAGCTGGGTCTGGGCTTTCTCCATCTCATCAAAGGGGCCCAAATCTGCTGTCCAGGGGTCTGTGTTCGCAGAACCTGAACGACCCTCCTGTCGTCAGCCCAGATCATCAAGAGCCTGGATATGGTTGAAAGTATTCCAAAGCCTTTTGGCTGAAAGAGATATATAAATTCAGCCTTTTTCATTTTATTATTTTTTTGTGTGTGAGAAAAGTAAAATCCAGGAACATTAAGCTGTGGGTTTAAAATGATAACTAAGAATCTCAGGGAAAGCAATGAAAACTCAGAAAATTAGCTTCTCCAATGGAAACAGACGACGGTTACTGGGTGACCACCACACCCGCTGCACCCCGGGCTCGTGTCGCCACGGCCTAGCACGGAGCCCAGTTACCACCGAGGAGGGTCCCTGTTACCTCCTGCAGGAAAACAAAGTCCCCAGGTCAGCTTCGTCATCCCTAGGTTCTGGTTCCAAACATATAAAACAAAGATTCTATGAGGATTTAAGAAGCAAAGAAGAGGCAGAGAGTGCCTGGCTGTCCCCTGAACAGGGCCGGGCCACCGCTGAGTGTCCAAGAGGCCCTGGGTCCCAGGGGGTTTCTCCGCAGCCACATCTCGACTCGGTGCTCCCGTGGCCTGGATCCCTCACAGGGTCCCCACAGCAGGCCACCGGCCGCTGAAGGGAAGGCCTCTCTCTCCATTCCAGGCCCTTCTCACGGGCCCCAGAGATCCAGGGAGCTTTTGCTTCCCCTAACGGCCCCCACTATCTGCGACTCGATGCTGCTCTCCCCAGTCCCAGAACGGGCAGCATGGCCTGAAGACAGGACACACGACGTGCGGCCAGGACTCCTGGGAGATTCAGAATGTACTCCCAGCGTCAAGTGTGCAGGAGCCCCCAAGGGGTTCCTGTAATGTTGGCGGCTCCTTTTCTTTCCGTCATCATGACACCACGTGTCTGCGTGGCAGCTGCAGCTGGTGACGCGGCTGCACTGGGCTGCAGGTTGGCGCTCCACTGCCCCAAGGGTACTGCTTTCCTGGTCCTCTGGCACCCTCCAGTGGCCACAGGTCTCACTGCACCACCTTTGTCTCACCCACTGTCACCCCTGGGATGTCAGGCCACACAGATGCCACCCTGGGCCCTTCCCGTTTCTCGAGCTCACTGAGGATTTAACAGGTGGGAAGCAGGAGAGAGTGGTCACTGCGAGCATGCATCACAGAGTTCAAGAGAACAAGACCACTGCTGGGTAGCTGGGGTGTCTCCAAACAAAGGGGGGATGTGGGGAGCAAGATCACAGCCAGGAAAACTGCCCTGATGATGATGGCCGTCTCAAGAGCTCACCACTGTATAAGATGCTAAGCTGCTGCAATGACTCGCTGTCTGCTCCCTCCTTGAGGGACGCTGTCATCTGGCTGCCGTGACACCTCCATCCTTCTTGGCTCTCCCCAGGTGCTCCTTCCTAGTCCTGGGAGTCTAAAAGCACCTCCCAAGCTACCTCCAGCCCAGACTACTCCCTGAGCCCCAAACCCACCCACGTGGACTTAAAACCAACAGGTCCTTCCCAATTCTTGATTCTCCCCCATAGCTATTCCCCTCGATTTCCCAGTTTCAGCAAATGGCACCATGGTCTACCAGCTGCTCAGCACCAAGCCCAGCAGCTCTCGAGGCTGCTCTTTGCCTGCCCCACCACCCACCCCCAATGAGTGAGCATCCTGTGAGTTCTGCCTCCAGAAGAACCCCAAATCAGCCCCACTGCCCCCACCTCCCTAGCGTCACCCAAAGTCAGGTTACAAGGTAGCTGGCTACTGCAGCAGCCAGCTGGCTGGTCTCACTTTCCTTCCCTGCCCTCCTACCATCCACTCCCCAGGCAGCTATCAGACAGATCCCCTAAAACCTCCAAAAGGGACCAGACGGCAGCACCTGGTTAGTCCTTGGTGTGCTCAGAATGTCGTGTTTACTTATTGCATCCTGTTTATTGTCTGTCTCTCTACAACATACGCTTCTGGAGAACAGTGTCTGTTCTGTCTTGCCCCTACCTCAGGACAGTGAACTAATGAATGAAAAGTGTGGTAGGAAGGGTACTAACTACCAAGATGCTAGTCTCTGATTTTACAGATAAGGAATCAGAGAAATTAAATAACTTTCCTGAGATCACAGGGCTGAAAACAGCCAAGCTGGGATTTGAACCCAGGTCTGTCTGACCCCGGAGCTCCAACCCCCAAAGCAGAGGGGGGTTGAGAAGTGAGGCTAGGGGATGCCCCGCAGAGTTCTGTCTGGGGGACATCTTTGGGAAATGTCTGCTGTATGTTATCATGTCCCTAAGATTTCTGTACAATTCTCCTCTTCCTAAGCCATCCCTATGCTTTAATACAGCTTAAGTTTTGATGAGCTTCCTGAATCCCCGGGGAGAGAAAGAGGAAGTAGGCAGAAATTTATTTGGGACTGTTTGGGGATAGTCACCCCCTATCAACTAGAAGCCATCAGGTTTCTCACAGAGCAGAGTGCAGTTATGGGGCTGCCCTGACCGGGCCCCAGCCCTTCTGAGACAAGCTACCGCTCCTGTCCCAGCGCCCCCTCTTCTGGGGTCCTCCCCTTCCAGAGTTGGGTGGTCTCACTTTAGGCCTTCCTCAAGGTCCCCAGCCTTTGGTCTCTGCCGGCCTCCTCTGGGAGTGGGCCTGACCCCATCAACCACCAGGATTCACCTGGGGAACGGATTTCTCCGAGAAACAATTCCCGTCTACTTCATACTACGAAGCAAACCCCAGGAGCACTTTGGCTCCCTTTCCTTCAACTCTAGGTTGAGCTGAAGGTGGACCCCTCTGTGGTTCTCCTTCCCTGAGGAGGGTCCAGTGAAGGTGGAGCCTCTCGATTGGGGAGTTTTCACCCATGTGATGTCCCTGGGGAAGGTGATGCCAGATCCTGGATCACCTGGTCCAACCCCTCAATAGGCCCAGAGGGACGGAGGGACCTGCCCTAGGACAGAGCACGTCCAGGTGGCCGGCCCAGCGCCCCAGTCGCTGTCCATGAGCCCTGGATCCCCTGGGGGCCCCGGGGCCAGAAACCAGCTTGGTCCTCAGCTTTTATCCAACTTTACTGGAATGTAATTTACAAAGACTAAAAACCACCCATGAAAGTACACACTAAGAAGAGTTCTGACAAATGTATACAGCCACATAATCCCTAGTGTAATCGAAACATAGACCTTTCCCACCCTCCCCCAAAGTCCCCTTTTGCCCCTCCTCAATGAACCCCCTCCGCCTTGTGTCCCAGCAACTGCTGGTCTGATTCTATCCCTGCAGATGAAATGCTACCCATTCTTAAGCATCATTTAAATGGAATCACTCAGTATTACTCTTTTATGTTTGGCTTCTTATGCTCAGCATAAAGCCTGCAAAATTTATCCATTTGATGGTGTGTATTAGTAGTCTGCTCCTTTTTTATTGCTGAATAGTATTCCATGATATGGATAAACCAAAGTTTGTTTATACATCCACCATGTTGCTTCCAGTTTGGGATCATTAATAACAAAGCTGCTACAGACACGAGTCCAAATCTTTTTGTGGATATAAATGCTCATTTCTCTAGGGTTAAATACTTAGGGGGCACACGGTATTTAACTTTAAAAGCAGCTGCGAAACTGTTTTCCAGTTTTCAGATTTTAAGGTCACATCAAATTGCTCAGAAAGTGCGTTTCTGTGAATGTGGTTAAGGAGTTTCTGACATTTCTTTGTGAGTGGCAAAGGGTGCAGGGTGGGGTGCTTGGGCGGGCTTGCCCCTGGGCCTCTCCCACAGAACAAACTGGGGAGAAGAAGCGGGCGTCCCTTCCTGACTCGCCTGAGTTGTGACTGCGGTTGGGGCCTGGTGGGTGGTGACTGCTGTGCTCAGTGGCACACCTGCGATGAGTGGGCAGGGGCTGACACTGCCACGTGGACTAGGGTTTCGCTTTATGGAATGGAGGCCATGGAAACAAAAGTGTATTTCCCTGCATGCAAAATCTGGAGACAACCTGAAGATCCCTAGACACATTTCCCTCAGAGACTGCATCTTCCTATACAACAGTGAGGACAGAAACACGCCGAGCTCTTAGAGCAGATGTCCCTTTGGGTGAGGGGAAACATCTTAGGAAAGAAAAGAGCCTTCTCCTCACAGATTTTCCAAAAAGAAGCCCTGAAAGGGGTGGCAGTAAAGATTCGGGAACCAGGCTCATTATCCAAAAAGGTACCTTCCAAATAAGCACTCAGCTTCCACCAACAAAGGAAGAAGAGACCCATTAAAGACAGGGGACACACCAGGAGCCCGGCCTGCAGGAAATGCTACAAGAAGCTCTTCAGAGGGAAGGCAAACAATCCGGGCCAGAAGCTCAGATCTACATAAAGACAGGAGGAATGTTGAGGAAGGAATAAATGAAGGTAAAATAAAATCTTTCATTTTCCTTACTCTTAACTGATCTAACAGGTATCATTTTATTCAAAATAATAGCAGCCCAATGTGTTGGATGACGACAGCTTACAGATAGATAAATGAAACGAACAACAGCAACGATACAAGGGCCAGGCACTGTGTGCTCAGGTAACCGCGCTGCCCGCGAAGTGGCACCTGAAAGCACATCAGCTGTGAGCGTCTACCGGAAAAGCACCACACTGGCCCAGTGGTGGCACGGCAGAGAGGGTTAATGCGAACCTCCGGCAGAGTTATATGGGGACCTTCAAGGCCCTAAGGCCACTGGTCTCAGGGAAGCCCTGCTGTGAGGGTGGGAGAGTCTCTGTTCTCACTCTGAGTTGGGGGGAAGAAGAGATGAAGGGGCAGGAGCTGACCGCAGGAAAGTGACCACATCTGGGTGTCTGCGAGTCCATCATGGAAGAGGCGGGGAAAGAGCACACTGACCTTCCCAAGAGGACTGAGGGGGCACAATGTGCAGTAGCTCTGGGAGAAGGAGCTGAGTCCTAATTCGGGGTGTCCTCCCTGGGCGGTGGCAAGTGGGGAGCATGTCACCCTGTAAGCTGTGCAGCTCCCTCACTCCAATGTACTGACCTCAATAAGCTCACCGAGTTCTGACCAGTGTCTATCACATGTCTTCCGGAACGGGAAGAAATGCCGCTTCCTGATTTGGTCATGGGTTGTGGATCCACATAAAAATTTTTTTATTTTTTAACTAAACTCTGAGAGAATAAGCCTAGCACTGACTTAGATAGTTGACAGGGATATACTTTTTCTACTTCTGGAGAAAACTAAATGTAGTGAGCAAGGACACAGAATATTACAAGTATCGTTTACATTTGAAAAGCAATGTGGTGTCGAAGGTTTTCCTGGAGAGGAGGGAAGATGGCGGCATAGAGAGGACTGGAAGCTGAGCAGTTCCCCTGGAACAACTAAAAAAAAA
>PVKY010000655.1:0-42855 GCA_004027775.1 Bradypus variegatus
TTCCGCGGCAGCGTTCCAGGCTCAGCACTCACCCGTCTTAAACGCAGCCTCTTGGCTTCTCCAGGTGCACTCTCTGTGGGTGTAGACATCCCTGCCAGCCAGTGGGACCCTGGAACTGCTGTCCTGGGGCGCTTTCTGTCCTTTAGTTTTTTCACGGAGGAGAGTTTTGCTCTCTCTCTACTAATCGGCGTCTTCCCGGAATCCCTGTTTTCTGTTGTTTTTTGTGAGCACGTTCTAGAGAGCATCGTTTTTTCCTGATGACTGGTGATGTTGAGCATCTTCTCCTGTGCTTTGGAGAAATGTCTGTTCAAGTCCTTGGCCTGTTTTTAAATTGGGTTGTCTTTTTGTTGTTGAGTTGTGGGGGTTCTTCATATTTTCTGGATATTAAACCTTTATCGGTGTATGGTTTCCAAATATTTGCTTCCATTCTATTGGTTGTCTTTTCTAAAGAGAAGTGTTCTGATCTTGATGAAGTCCAAGTTATTGGGGTTTTTTTTGCATGAGAGTTCATGTTTTTTAGTCCTATTTTTTGGTAAATACTGTCACAAAATTTTCTCCTATGTTTTCTTCTAAAAGCTTTAAGAATTTTAGCAAATTTAATTCAGTTAATACACAAACAAGATAATATTATGCTCAAGTGGAGTTTATACCAGGAACATAAGGTTGGTTCAAATCATTAGAAAATGATTCCTGCCAATGCATTATATTGACAGACTAAGAAAGAAAAACCATATGATTGTATCACTTGGGCAGAAAAAGCATTTGACAAAATTTGACACCTATTTAGGATAAGAGCTCTCAGCCACATGGGTAAAAGGGTAATTTCCTCAACCTCATCTGAAGCATCCTCAAAAAACCTGTAGCTAAAATCATATTTAATGGTGAAATTCTAAGTGCTTTCTCCCTAATATTAGGACCAAGGCCAAAAGGTACCTGCTCTCCCCACTTGAGGCCCTAGTAGAACCCCACGTCCTACTGGAGGTTCCAGCACAGTTAGTCAGGGAAAAGAAATAAAATCATGCAGATTGGGAAGGAAGGATAAAGTGAAACTGTTCATTTATAGTAGTGCAAGCGCATATGGAGCAAATCGTCAGAGATCTACGTAAAAGCCGCAGGAACTGATAAGTGAGTTTAAGTTTGCCCAATATAAAGCTGGTATATCCCTAAATACTGTTAATGAGCAATTGAATTAAAATAAAAAATACATTTATAAGAATGTCAAAATTATGTATTTTTTTTATCAATTTAATGAAAAATATGCAAGACCGGTACCCTGAAAGCTATGAAATACTCCTGAGAAAAATTAAAGAAGAGTAAGAGATACGCCGTTGTCGTTAGTCAGGGTTCTCTTGAGAATCAGAGGTGAAGGGAGATAATATGTATATATGTATAAAAACATTAAAGAGATTGATTATAAAATCTTGCTCAAGCAGCTGTGGGGATTGGCAAGCCCGAATTCCATAAGGAACACTGCATGTTGGAAACTTCAGTGACGGGTTTCCATGAGTTCCCCGGGGGAAGCTGGCTGGCGGAAGTAGAGATAGAAGTTCTTTCTGACTGCCAAAATCCTCAGCTCTCCCTTTTAGGCCTTGGTGCTATTTGAATCTATTATGTCCCCCAGGAAAAGCCATGTTCTTCTAATCCAGCCTTGTGGGTGCAAACCTGTTGTGTGGGACCTTTGAATTAGACTGTTTCCATGGACATGTGACCCCACCCACTCAGGGTGGGTTTTAATCCTTTACTGGGGTCCTTACGAGAGCTCACCGAGAAAGAAGCTGAGAGAAAAGCTCAGAGAGACATTTTGGAGAGAAACTAAGATAATCCAGAGTTTGCCCCTGGGAGAAGCTGAGACAGGATCCCAGAGACATTTTGGGGAAAACCACGGAAACCAGAAGTTAAACCCAGGAGAGAAGGGTCGGCAGATGTTACCATGTGATGGAGGACCCCGGATGCCATCGGCCTTTCCTCAAAGAAGGTGTCTTATTCCTGATGCCTTAACTGGGCTGTTTTCTTGGCCCTAAAACTGTGAATATGAGAACTCATAAACCTCCATTATAAAAGCCCATCCATTTCTGCTGTATTGCATTTCAGCAGCTTCGGCAAACAGAAACAGCCTCCAACTTGATTGCATGAGGAGATTCCTCTCCTTGTTGAAAGCACTCTCCTTTATTGATTGTAGATGCAAACAGCCATAGATGCAGGCAACTGACTGAAGATTAAATCCACAAAATATCCTCACAGTAACAGGCCAGTGCTTGCTAGACACTGTGACCCAGCCAGGGTGGC
This sequence comes from Bradypus variegatus, assembly GCA_004027775.1. Classification (NCBI taxonomy): domain Eukaryota; kingdom Metazoa; phylum Chordata; class Mammalia; order Pilosa; family Bradypodidae; genus Bradypus; species Bradypus variegatus. Next base: position 2,287 of record PVKY010000655.1, read on the forward strand.
ACATGGACTCAGCCACCACAACCAGGTTCACTGCTCAGAAAAGTCTCAGTGTTGTTTAATGTCATTTCTCTCCAGGAGGATGCACAGATTCAACACAGCACCAGTCACAATCCCTGAGGGCTTTTTGGGGTGAAAATTGACAAGCTGCTTTTAAAATGCATATGGCACATCAAAGGACTTTATAAAAATAGCCAAAGCAGTGTGAGAAAGAAGAAAGTTGGGAAACTTAAAATCTTTCTTTGATTTCACTGTTTACTATGAAGCTGTAATAGGAAGACAGGGTGGTGGTGGCTTAAGTATACGCAGTTCACAGACTCCACAGACATGGCTGGCTGATTTTCAACAAAGATGCCCAGGCAGCTCCACTGGGAGAGGTCGTTCTTTTCACCAGTGGGACCTGGGACAGTTTGGCTGGCACGTGAGCTCACTGAACGTGTTCGTTTAGCCGCTAGCTGTAACGTGTGGGCTCCCTCAGTGGTTCCTGTGGAATGCTCCCTGGTGAACAGGCCACACTTGCCTGTCTCCTTGTATGGGCTCTAATTTTTTGTTGAGAATTTGACATTCTTAATGTAAGAATGTGGTTAACTCTGGAAATTCAGTTCTCCTCTTCTGGGATTCCCGTTTTAGCTTCTTGAGGGCTGGAGCCATCCATTGGTGTCCTTCCCAAATTACTTTACAAGGTTTGTGGTCCTGTGAAGTTCCGATGAACTGTTGGGTCCCATGTGGGAAAGGGTTTTTTAAAAAAGGCACCGTCTCTAGTCTCACCCAGCGACGCCCCTCCGGCCCGTGGCAGCTGCAGAGACGGCGCTTCCTGCATGGCAGCCAGCACGCACAGCCCTCATTTTGGAGGCGGGGTCCCCGCGGCCCCCGCGCCCAGGGAAGGGCCTCGGGCCCACAGTTGCCTGTCGTGAGGACGGGCCTGCAGGTGACCCCAGTTGAAAGGCGGAATTTGCTGAGACTCACACGCTTCTTCCTCCCGCTCCCCTCTGGGTGCTGTGCCGTGTCCTAGAGGAGAGCCAGTCCCACCTGTCCCCTGGGTGCTTGGCTGGAACTACCTCCCGGAGTGCCTGCCCCGGGCACCTTCCACCGTGCTCTTCTGTCTTTAGCGTTCTTGACCCCCTGAGTTTCCGCGCACGTGTAGGACCCCCACACGGGTGCTGCAGTTTCAGCTGGAGCGCCTGAGCGAGGTCGGGCAGGGAGAACTGCCGTGTTAACAGTCTCGTCTGGTTTGCGAAACGAGGCGGCCTCCGTTTATAGGACTGTGCAGTCTGGGCAGAGGCTCAAATACCTCTCATTGGATTTATTTGTACATAGTTGATGTCTTTTGGTATTAATATAACAGTGTTTTAATATTTTGTGATTGTTTATAGTAATAAGAATCACCTGCTTTCTGTGTCTAAGAACTTCTCTAATTCACTTTCTTAGAATTCTTCTAATTCTCTTCTAACCTGCATAGTTAATTGTATATTCTTTCGGCTCTTTTGGGCATATCCTCTTGTCATCTGTAATGAGGCCTTCGCTTACTCTTCTTGCCTTGCTCTGACTCCTGCGGACGCCGTCTGCTTGGCCCAGAACTCCCCAAGGTGTCTGCCCGGGAGGAGACGGAGCCTTGCCGAGGCAGCTTGCCAGGGGTCCCCAGAGCCGCTTTAGTCACAGAGCCTGGAAGCAGTGCAGGTGTCAGCCGACAAGCCACAAAGGTGGAAGGACTGACGGACACACATCCTCCTGTGGTGCAGTGACGTGGGGATTCGAGGTCCCATGGTTTGGGCATCTGATGTGCTGCTGGTGGTTGAACTTGGCATTGCCGAGGCAGGAACCTGCGTCTGCCTCCACCACTTCCAGCTTCAGTGACGCCTGTGTCCTGCCAGCAGCTGGTCTGCGGGCCCTGGAGCAGATGTGTACCTGGGCAGGAGGAGCCCAGAGGAAGAGGCGGGCTGGGGTGGGCTGCCCTCCAGGGTGACACCTGGCAGGTGGTGGGTGTCTCCAGGTGTCCTCTGCCTTCTCTCCTCCCCCTGGTGATGTCACCAGGGCTGAGCCTCAGCCTGGTGGGCTCCTCTTGGTGCTCTCTACCGGCTGAGACCCTCGGGGGCCGATGCTTAACGCTAGGCATGCAGGCGGTGGCTGGCTGGTCCGGCTGGAGAATCTCCTGGGGCCAGGAGCGCAAGCTCAGGGGGCTGGAGCTGCCTGCCTGGCGCTTGGCTGGCTCTGAAGCTGCACACTGGCTCCCCCAGTGCTCAGCAGCCCAAGCTGGGAGCCGGTGTTTGACTGTACAGCTGCCCTCGTCTGGCAGATGGAGCTCTCCCAGGGACCTGCGGAGAATCCGGAACAGAAAACTTGCCAGTGGGGAATGGCACATATCCCAGTTCTGGCACCTTCTCCGTCAGAGGTGGCAGCATGCTCACACTCCTTGTGGCAGGAGGTGCCGAGGAACAGCCCACGCCACGTTCCGTGCCGTCCTCGCCCACCGGGAGCTCTCAGCCTGGTCAGACTGGACAGGAGGGCCCAGGCGCTGACAGAAGCTGCTGAGGGTCAGGGGACCAGCTCCAGCTGTGGCTGAAATCAGACTGGGGCCAACTGGTGCTGCCCGCCTTGATGGGCCCTGCTGGGTGCTGGGAGCCCCGCTGTGGGGCCAGAGCCCCCCAGAAGGAAGCCCCTGTGCCTGCGGAGTGCCTTTGGCCCTCCTGGTCATGCTCACCGGCCCCCACTAGCTCGGACCCCCCCCCCGGACAGCCCCCTGTCCGCAGCATTGCCTCTCTTGAGCCTGTGCCCTAACAAAAACTCCCTTGTGTGGCAAGTTGCAGGGACATGCTGCACCCGAGCCGTCGTTTCCTGCACGTCTGCTGCAGCAAAGCATGGGACCTCAGCCTTGTCTGCTCGAGGGGTGCTGCTCCCCTTTCCACATATGCTGGCCGGCACTGGGGCTGGCTTGCACCCTCAGCCCTCCTGGCCCTCCCGAGAGCAAGGAAGCAAGGAGGGCCCCACGTCCTGCTCTCGGGGTACAGCTGGGTTCTGCTATGTGCAGACAGCGTCTCCCCTCCCACTCCCCCAGAGCCCAGCTTTGCAGTCAGAACGCACGCTGGCCACAGGCACCTCCTGAGCCTACTGGGGGATGGGGCCACAGCACAGAAATGCAGAGCACCCGGCAGCAGGGAAGGCAGCTCCTGGTGGACCAGCGTCCCTCCCGTGTGTGTGTGAGGGGTGGCTGTGGCCTCCAGGAGAGGACGCACTGGGGCAGTGGCTCTCAGGCCGGCCCGAGGGCCGTCTGCCTCTGCCAGCCCCCAATTCCCCATGAGTTTTTAGTGGAAGAGAAAAGGCGGTTCCCCTCGGCAGCTCTCCTTGTTTTAGGACCAGCTCTTGCTTTTCCCCAGGGTTGCTCTCTGTCCACTTGGTTTTCGTCTGCATGAGCATCTTAGGGAATGGGCCCAGACGGGAGGCCAGAGGCTGCCTTTCCTGGCCCGCGAGGTGCACTGTGGTGGACTTCTGAGGGTTTGAGAAGGTAATTTGGGATTATATCTTCTCTAGGATAAAGATAAGGTTTCTCTCACCAAGACTCCAAAGCTGGACCGAAGCGATGGCGGAAAGGAGGTGAAGGAGAGAGCAACCAAGCGGAAGCTGCCATTCACTGTTGGAGCAAATGGGGAGCAGAAGGACTCGGACACAGGTATCGGCTCCTGGGGGGCCACGTGCCCCATGACCTTGCAGAGCAGCCCTCAGGAGGATGGCCTGGCACTCCCAGGTGAGGGGCCCCTGCCCCTGCTCGCGACGGTGCTGGCTGCCAAGGCCCTTCGCGGCTGTTCTGAGCCTGGCGACGGTCCTGTCCCCCAGCGGGGCCCTTTCACAGGTGGCCTCTGGCTGCTCCCCTGGGGGCCTCCCCGTGCCCCGAGCACCTCACTCCCTTTCCCTGGTCTCAGGGCACTTGTCAGCTGGGGGGGGGGAGGCAGGACTCACTCCCATGTCCCAGGCCCCCCAGCGCTGGCTGCTGAAAGTTTTTACTAGGAGGAGGGAGGGGAAGGCCCATGAATTAAATGGCGTCATTTCTGATTAAAGCCGGGATCCCTGCAGCTGGCCCAGCAAGGGCTCTGCGTGTTTCACCTGCTCAGGGTGAATGGCGAGGGCTCCAACACCTGGCCTGGCGCCCACAGGCCTTCCCTGCCCGCTGGGCAGGGGGCAGCAGGACCCTGTGGGGGGCCCAGAAGTGGGGGATGGGAAGTACTGAGTTGGGGGTGGGGGGCCATGCTTGCTCTCCCCAAGGCCTGTCGGGCTGCATGGAGCCCCCCAGCACAGGAGTGCAGGCCAAGGGGCCTGGCACAGGGCTGCGTCTGTGTGTCTGGTTGCTGGCAGCCCTTGTCGCTGAGCTCAGTGCTCTTGGGGCCAGGGAGGTACCGAGATGCTGGGGTTGGGGGATCTGTGATGGGGGGGCAGCAGCTGGGTGTCCCCGGAGCCGCCCTGCACCCTTGGACTGAGGGAGGGGCAGGCGCGCCCTTGCCACTCGCAGGAGGCCCCCAGGGGCTGCAGGAAACCACTTCCCAGTCTGTTGTTAGCCCCCAGCTGGGCGGTCGGCAGGTGGGTGTGGGGGGTCCTGGGGAACGGCCACTCATTCCTGGGCTCCAGCGAAGAACCGGGAGTCTCTGCAGTCGCCCGCCCAGTCCTTTGCAGTGCCTGTTGCCTCGGGATGCGGAGAAGGGGTACCCCCGGCCACCGGCGCAGTCCCTCAGCCGGGGCTCCAGGCAGGGCAGCGAGGGCCACTGGGAGAAAGGCAAAGGAAATATGATTTTCCGGTCAGGGACCACTTTACAAAAGAAAAAAACAAGAAATACCATATTTGTCCTCTGGTTCTGTGTTTTTATCCTTTGGGAGCAGATGTGGACACACAACTCTCTTGCATGTCTGCTTTGTTGATGAAAGACCAGGTTTCCCGGTTGGGTGGCCTGACGGGTGTGGCAGGAGGACTAACCCTAACTCAAACCCAAAGTGGCCTCACTCCCGGCTCACCTGGGCTCCTTTCCGCCGGGAAGCACAGCTGGATGCGCGAGGCCCTTTCTCTGTGAGAGAAGCCCCCTCCCCACGCCTGGGTGGGCGGCCCAGCAGGCCCGAATGATGGATCAGGGCAGGGGCGGCCGAGCTAGGGGCTCTCCTGCCCGCCCTCCGGGGTCTCCTGATGCTCCCGGTGATTGGCAAGCAGCTGTGAGGGAGGGGGCAGGTGCCTGGGTTCCCTGGGGCTGAGGGAAGGCCCCCGGCAAGGGGGTACCTGGAGGGGCTCAGCCGGCCGGAGCTGCTGGGGGCAGTGGACCCGGTGAGCCTTGTGCTCTGGGGGAGCTCTGGACGGAGCTGAGTGGTTAGTGGGGGTCTGTTAGTGTAGCCCCCCGAGCCAGAAGAGACGCCAGGCTTCCCTGCCTGGGAGCACCGCACTCCCTCAGGCTTGTCCACTTGTTTTCTGGGAGAGGTTCCTGGGTGGGCTGCTGGCCGGGCTTGACCAAGAGCAGGTGACCCCTGCCGGTTTTGCATCCTGGTTAGTGGCCGGCTGAGGGGAACGTGCAGGGACAGTGCGAGGGGGCAGCCGGCCAGGGAGGCCTGTTGGGTGGTGGCTGTGAGAGCGCACCTGGGGCTGGCAGCACGCGCGCTGCTGCCTGTTCTCTGGGCACATCTGCCGAGGACGGGGTGCCCCCCCACCTCCTGCACCCACTGTAGGAACCAGCAGTCTCCTGCTGCCAGAGCACACCGAGTGCTGCTGGGGAGTGAGACACATGGCAGGAGGTGGACTCTAGGCCCCAACTCCTGAAAACCAATGTCTGCTGACCCCACTGCCCCAAGAAAGAGCTCTGTTGCAGCCAGACTGTTCCCAAAGGGGGGTGTTGCCCTGGGGGAAAGGGGGTGAGCAGGAGGCCGGGTGGAGTGACCTCGTGTGAGGAAGGGACAATAAAACTGCAGCCGCCGGCTTCACAGAATGCAGGTGGGCACATGTGAAAGGGCTTTGAACTCGTGAAGGGAGGCGCTGTGCAAACACAGTAGCATTATTGGAACATGATGTTTTCCTGGGGGCTGTCAGGCTCCCAAGGAGACCTGGGCCCCGAGGGCACCGTCCTCTGCCTGCTGGCTCACGGGAAGCAGCGCATGTTGGTGCCATGAGAACATCCGGGAACAGCGAGGAGGGGTGGGTGGAAGAGAAGCCGAGGGGCTCTCCTCTGCAGGGCCTCGCAGGCCGGGTCCTCTCCCTGGACACCGTGCTCCTCAGGGCTGCAGCTTCAGCTGTCCAGCTGCCCTGCCCCCTGGGACCCCGGAAAGCCTCGGGCACGTTAGTCGGAGCCAGGCCCACAGGGCCTTTGCTGCCCATTAGCCATTTCTATCTCTGCCAGTTTTCCACTTTGCAACTTGGCAGATACCACTTGGAATGCACATAAATCCTACTTCACTTCCATTTGGATAATAGGAACAGAAATTAGCATGATGCCGAGGTAACTTGCCAGTTCCCCCGAGTTGCGGCGCCTCCCATGCGGGCTGGCCTCAGTGCAGACCCGGGGTCAGGACCCCCTTTCCTGGGGTCGCCAGGCAGGAGGGTTTGTTTCTCCAGGGCCAGGGTCGCGGGCTGGGGCATCGGTCTCCAAAGCACCGAGCTGGGCCTTCCTGGAGGCTGGCACTGCGCTACGCCAGCAGAGCTGTGCCTTAGTGTGCAGTCGGTGACCTCTTTCCAAGCAGGAGGCGGACGCTGGGAGGAGAGGAGGGAGTGAGGCCCATTTACGTGGGGGGGGGCAGCTTTGAAAAGCTTTCTGCTGAGGGACAGGAGAAAACGAAAACCCGTCCTGCTTGTGCTTCCAGCAGAAGGGAGCACGCGTGGGGCCTGTCCCCCACTTCCCCACAGCCGGACGGATGCACTGCATCTTCTCCACAGGCTCAGGGAGCTCCCCATGGGGTCTCCGCTCTGAGGGGCGCAGGACTGAACCAGCCCACCCTGCCTGCCCTGGCCCTGGGGGGTGCTGCCCTCTGGCCTTTCATCCCCTGCTCCCCCAAAGGTGATGAGCGCGTGTTCCTCCAGCAGCTCAGTCCACGGAAAACTCGGGTATTCCTCCGGGGAAGCACCCAGGGTAGGAGTTGCTCGAGATCCAGGCGGGCACAGTGCAGGGCCGGCCCGTGCAGAGGGTGGGAGGAGGAAACGAGGCCTCGGGGAGGGGAGGGTGGGCGGTGTTCTGTTACTGCCACATCCCACACCGGGAAAAGGAGACGGCGAGTCCCTCCTGCGTCTCCGCCAACCCCCGGAAGTCTCTAGCCTTGAGGGAACAAAGTGCCCACGTGTCCAGCTCCTTAATCAGCAGCTCAGAGAAACTTGCTTGTATTTAACGAAATATAAGTTTTTTGGATTATATTTTTTCTGACATCTTTCCTTTGTTGTTCTTGCAAAACACTGCTGGGAATAACATTCTGGGAAACTTTCCCTTCAGAATTCTCACCTGAGACCAATTTGATTTTTTTCTTTTGAGATGTAATTCACATACTGTAAAATTACCCTTTTGAAATGTACAGTTCAGTGGTTTTAATACATTCACAAAGCAGTGCCATCGTCACCCCCTCGAGAAGCCGTATCCTGTCCCGACCTCCCTGTCCCGTCACATGACGTGGCAGCTGCATTCCCTCTGTACCTGAAACGCGGTCTGTGTCATGGCCCGGATGGACCACGTTCTGTCCGTCCGTCTGTCCAGCTGCTGTGGAAGTGCGTGGACGTGGGTGAGCGGTGCGGTGCCGGCAGCACGGGAGGGTCGCGGTTTCCCTGCCCACGTTTATTTTCCTTTTGCGTGTCTTTTTTTCCCATTAAACAGCCATCGTGTGGTGTGAGGTGGGATCTCGTGGTTTCATCTGCGTTTCCCCCGTGTTTATCGGCCACTCGTGTGTCCTCCGTGGAGAACGCCCGCTGTGTAACTGGGTTGTGTGTCTTTTTATTGCTGAGTTGTTGGGGTTCTTTATGTTTCTGGATACTGGCCCCCTATCTGATAGATGATCTACAAATACTTTCCCCCATTCTGTAGGCTGTGTTTTCACTTTTTTGATAGTGTCCTTGGATGCACAAAAATTTTTAATTTTGATGAAGTCCAATTTATCTGTTTTTTTCTTTCTAACTTGGGTATTTTTTTACTTTATGCTTTTGGTACCATATCTAGGAAGCCATTGCCAAACGAGGTCATGCAAATTTACCACCTGCTTTCTTCTGAGAAATTTTTAGTTCTGGCTCTTACACTTAGGTCTTCGACCCATTTGGAGTAAAGATTTTGCGTGCACCGTTCGTTGTGCCGGCACCGCGTGCTGAGCCAGCCGGGCGGTGTGGCCATGAGCGCGTGGCGGGGACGTGCCCCTGCGCAGCCGGGGGCTCCCAGCTCGGGTTCTGTGCCGTCCAGCGTCGGCCCTGCTGGAGGGGCTGTGAGTTCTGCTGCTCGAGAGCCTGTGGCGCTCAGCTCTTTGGAGCAGTGTCAGCCATTGAAGCTGTTCCACAGCGTCTTCCCCGAGGCTTCACTCTCGCTCATCATTGCAGTTACTTGACATTTTTATTCATTAGACAGAAATAACGCCACAGCTCCTTAATAATCCCTGAAGTCAGAGTGGACTGGCTGCTGCCTCAGGCCGAGTTCGCCTGCCTTTGTGGACTGAGGCTCTCCCTCCCGAGACCACCCTCGGCGTTGCGTCCTCCAGGGTGGGCGTGGGCTTCGGGTCCCAGGGGCAAGCGGTGGCCACAGCAGCTCTCCTGGGCGGGGGCAGCTTGCCTCGGGGGAGGCCCCCCATGCCTGATGGCTCTGTGGGGACCCCGCTAAGGGGCCCTCTTTGTTGTCTGTTTTTTAAATTGGCTTTATTGAGGGACAATAAAACAGTGCTCCTCCTTTAAGAGGACCTTTGAAGCCAGCAGGATTAGGACAATTACTCGCATCATAGAAGATTCACCCTTGGCAGCAACAACTGTGGTGAGGACTCAGGAAAGTTTGTCCCGTCCCATCCCCAAGGGGGGGCACTGCCTGCTCCTCCAGGCCCGGCCATGGGAGCGCGCCCTTGGGCAAGAGTCGCTGGGGCCTCCAGAGCAGGCCAGATCCTCGGAAGTCACAGGAATTCAGGCCGAAGTATCATTACCTTCATCTGAGGACTGGCTGGAACTCTGACAGCTGCTGAGACAGTGTCTGTCACCAAGCGCTTTCAAACCAGCAACTTCAAGTTGAACTTACAGAAGATACATGAAGAAAAGGCCTGTCGTCCCGGACCACAGTCCAGAGCCCCTCAGGCTGTGGAGAGTCCACAACATCCCCTGCGCCCTCCGCTGCTTGATTCCTGGGGGTGCTCGTGGCCCCGCTCGCAGTGCCGTGGGGCGGGGAGGTGTCTCCACCGCAGGAGCGGGAAGCGCAGCCTGTGGGCGCTGATGTGCTCGGAGCCCCTGGCCCAGGGCGCTCGGGTGTGCTCCCGGCTCCGCGTAGGACTCGGGGACGGAGCTGCGGTGGGCCGTGGTCTCTGCCCACTGAAGTTCTGTTCCCTTTTGTAGCACAGAATAAAGTCACACATGTTGGTGTCATTTTTTACTTGTTTTACCAAAAAGAAATAAAAGCCCCCGACTGAGAACACCCTCACCTGGGTGAGTTTGGTTTAGCGCTCTCCAGGTTTGAGTGTGGGCCTGCACCCTGGCTGCCGAGGAGCGCGTTGTCCGGTGGCCCCTGGCCTAGCACCCCACCTGGCAGGACACTGCCCTCTCCCAGGCTGGGGTGCAGGGCCTGTGTGGCGATGCCTTCTCAGGATGAGGGGGCTGCCACGCCCTGCAGGTGCGTTTCCTGCAATTGGGGGCTGCCCTTAAGCTGGGGTGCAGCTGGTAGCTGGAGCCCTCTCCTTTTTAGGTTGCTCAGATTTTAGTCAGATTATCTGAGAGTATCTTATGAAACAGATTAAATTTAACATCTCAAAACACTTAGGTCAATTAAAAGTAAAAGAGTTGACCCAAGGGGGAGAGAAATGGGAGTCAGGTTGGAAGGATGGAGGTTTGTTCCGAGTGTGCAGAGTGGGACGAGGGGAGGCAGACACCCAGTGCAGGCCCTGAGACCCCACCCAGCAGGCCAGGCAGGGACAGGAGGGGCTTTGCTGGGGTCCTCAAGACCCTCAGGTTCCGTGGTTTGCCGGAAGGACTCCCAGGATCCAGAAAAGCGGTTTTGATTTATCGCAGTGAGAGGACAGAGAGCAACAAGCCTGGGGAGAAGGCGCCGGTGGAGGGACCAGCGAGCCATGCGCACAGCACTTGGTTCTCCCTGCCGCAGCATGTGGCAGCAGCTCAGGATGTTGCTGCCGTGGGTCCGGTCCTCGGTGTGGCCTGCCCATGAGCCTGGTGGACGCTGGCTGCTCAGGAGTCACCCTGAAGCGCTGTTAGGTGACCCGGCGTGGCCCAAGGGGTCTGGCGTAAAGGACACTGGCATGAGGTGGGACCTCACAGGGACCCCGAGGTACCTCCCAGAGCCGAGTCGGCCTCCATTGCACATGGTCAGTCTTCATCAGGGCTCTGAAAGTACCCCTTTGGTGGACCCCGTCACGCCATTTCCCAGGGACACACTGACTGAAGTCTGTGAGCAGGGGCCCGTGTGGGTGCCCCAGCCCACCCTGGAGCCCAGGGCCACCGGCTGTTCCACCCTGCAGGCACCAGCCTCTGGCCCTCAGCCCAGTGGGGCCTGCTCCTTGCAGACTGCGTGGGGTAAGAGACACGGGGCAGGCAGGGCGTGGGAGCGTCCATCCTGGGGCAGGAAGCTGTTGAATGGACAGCGGGAAAGGATCTGCTCGCGTGCTCTGAGCCAAGGGCCAGGAGTTGAGGTTGGTACTTTGCCTGTGTTCCCGTGTTAGCTCCAAGCCGCAGTCTTCAGCCCACTGAGCTGATGCGCAGCCCCAGGGACAAGCCCCATGGGCTGTCTGCACGTGCCAGGGCACACGCCCGCCTCGGCCCTCGGGGCTGCCCACGCTGAGCTGGCCACCCTGGGACGGACACTCCTGGACCCACCCACAGTCGAGGGAGAGGGCGTTTTGTGCTTCATCTTGTGAAGTCACCTCAGAGGTGGACGGAGGGTTCTTCACAGTCGCCGGTGCTGGGGCTGTGTGCCGCCCCCACGGGGCATGTGCGGGGCCCGGGGCACTGGGACGTTAGAGATGCACCTAGTGAGGAGAGCTCAGTCCGCTGTGGCGAAAGCCCTTGGAAGGAAGTCGGTGCACCAGCAGCGTTACCCGGAAGAGAAAGGAGGCGACGCTGCTGTGTGCGTCGCCACGGGGCGGAAAAGCCAGGGACCAGCAGTCGCCAGCAGCCAGCCCCACAGTGCCCCAACATCTTCTGGGAGAAGGTGTCACCTTGATTGTGTACTTCTCGTAGCCCCAAAACTCTGTGCCGGTTCATGCCCATGTCTGAGGCAGTCCACCATAGAGTATTTGCCTCAGCACAACACACCAAAGGAGACACGGGCTGTGAGCCGACAGCCAGCTCCTGGGCATTGGTCTCGTCCGTCAGATGAGGACGAAGGGCGTGCAAGCCTCCCTGTCCTCCCCTGGGGAGGCCTTCCCCGGAGACGGGACGCCACGGCCCCCTGCCCCAGCTAGGGCTGCAGGTGAGCCGTGTTCACATTCATGACCGGCAGCTGCCAGGCTGGAAGGTCCTCGCTTGGTGGCTGCAACCCGAAGCCCCCAGAAGCCCCCGTAACTGGCCGTCCTGCACCCCCACAGATGTGCCTCTTCGTAGCCACAGCAGAGCCCTTGGGACACAAGGCCTCTGGCTGTTCTTTGCTGCCACTTGAGGCCATGCAGTGTGTGTCTGCGGCATTCGGGGGTTTTGCTGGAAGTTCTGAAGCACACTGGTGCCGCTGGCTGCTAGCTGAGCCTGGCACACGCGGTGCCCGCCAGTGGCTGACGGCAGCTGCACACCAGCCTCTGAGTAGCCCGAGCCCCTGCTCTGCCGCAAGGCTCCTGCTCTGTCTGAAGAGAGTGAAGAAAGCGGCTCTACAGTGGCCCCACCATGTCCTTGCATGTCAAGACCTCGGACCCTGCCCACACCAGGGGGGGAGCAGGGCTTGCTTGCGTGGCGTTGGCACAAACTCTGCTGTTGTGGGCATGAGTGTGAGTGCTCAGCCCGACCGCAGGCTTGAGCCCAGGTGCTGTGAGATGTGCTCACCCTTTACAGCCGAGCAGTGATTTGCCGGGTGGTTAGGGGCAGGAGTGAAGTTTAGAGGAAAGCCAGCGAGTGTGCAGTCTGTGCCCCTGCCCAGGGGAGGCCTTTAGCCCCCTGGCGCATCCTGTGGAAGGAATTCGAAGGTTCTGAAGCAAAATGACCCTCTGATGGCTTAATTGCTCATTTACCCAAAGTGCCTTGAGCGTCGCTGCAGGTCAAGGCGGCTCAGACCCTTCGGGCCAGCTCTGGTTTGAAGGCTGCCTGTTCCGCGTCGCCATACACAGTAGCCACGGAAACCAGAGCTGCTGGGATGGCGCGGCAGTGTCCGGGGGACCTGAGTGAACCAGCGCACGCTTGTCCTGCGAGGGTTCCGTCTTCCGAGACACCCTCGTTGGACTGCCGTGGCCTGAGTGCCGTCTGCTTGTGCCGTCTGCTGTGGAATGAGGAGGACCTGGGTCCTTGGTGATGGGCACGGCCAGGTGCTTTCTGCTTCCTTTATGGGTTGTTGAAAACAGATCTTGCTGTGTCTGCAGCATTCGGTGGTTTTGCCGGCAAGTTCTAAAGCAGATTGCTGCCACTGGCTGCTGGCAGAGCCTGCACTTGGCAGTGTTCTCAGCAATCCACAGAGCTAGTGTTTGAAAAAGCAGTTTAAAGTGACTTTCAAGGGACAAGTAGTAGGGAGAAGGGCCTGAGAGGAGTGGGGCCCTGCCCCCCGGCTCTGGGGAGCACACACGTCAAAATGTGCCCTCTGTTCAGGACTATTTTTTACGGAAGTCGCCTCTCTGGGGTCACTTCAGCAGTCCTGAAGAAGCAGCTTCCTAGAAGCAGGCTGTGTGTGAGGGGAGTTGCTGCAGACACCCCCCCACAACTCCATCGCAACCACCTTCTGCACCCCAGTGAGAGAAAACCCCGGAACCAATGTGCCCTCCCCACGCAAGTCGGATCCGGGTCTTTCCTCTCCCCACAACCCGACTCTCGGTGTGTCCGTGCTCTGGGTGGCAGGGCTTGGAGAAGTGGCGGGTTTGCCTGCTGCACACATAGGGGTCGCGCGGGGCCGCTGCCGTGTCTCGCTGGTCCTCTGTGTTGATGCTTTTAGATGCCTCCAGTTCAGTCCATGCTGAGGCACCGCCAGGCTGGGGCCCTCCTCCTAGCACCAGGGCATGAAATGGAGGCTCCTAGAAGCAAGAAGAAAGGTACAGTAGTGACGCGTGGCCTTGGTTTTCCTTTTTTTAAACTGTCTTTGCCACTTTACGTCTGCACTGTTGGCTGGGGGGAGGGGAAGGTCCCACCTAACTGCAGACTCATCTGTTGGACAGAAAGTGGAGTGGGAACCCGCCGCCCGCCCTGGGCAGGACGTGGTGCTCAGCGTCCCCCTCGGCATGCAGGGACGCGTGGCCAGGGTCTGGGCTGCCCTGCAGGCACGACGGTCTCCGGCTGGAGGGCGAGTGGTGGGTGGGGGGTGAGACCCAGCTCGGTTAGTGGCGGCGACAGAGCGTCTACCTCGTGTCTCTTGCAGTCGCTGGAGCTCTGAGCGCTGCCAGCTCTGTCCTCCCTCCAGCGGCCTTTCCTTGGCGCTGTCGGCTGTCAGGGTGAGCGCGGGGCACCCAGAGTGCCTGAGGGCTGAGCATGGATGTGGTGTGAGCCCCTCTCCCCTCCTGTCCCCTGCCTCACAGAGAAGCAGGGTCCCGAGCGTAAGAGGATGCGGAAGGAGCCCGCCCCGCGCAAGGCCGGCCTGCTCTTCGGCATGGGGCTGTCGGGGATCCGAGCCGGCTACCCGCTCTCCGAGCGCCAGCAGGTGGCACTTCTCATGCAGATGACGGCCGAGGAGTCGGCCAACAGCCCGGGTGAGCAGCAGGGTGGCCAGAAGGGGCAGCGGGCAGAGGCGAGCCCCCTGGCTGGGGCCTGGGCACAGCCTGCCGGGCCCCTCCAGTGACGCCACCCTGTCCCCTCCTTGGCCTGCAGTGGAGACGACACCAAAGCATCCCTCCCAGTCTACCCTGTGTCAGAAAGGGACGCCCAACTCGGCCTCAAAAACCAAAGATAAAGTCAACAAGAGGAACGAGCGTGGAGAGACGCGCCTGCACCGCGCCGCCATCCGTGGTGATGCCCGGCGCATCAAGGAGCTCATCAGCGAAGGGGCCGATGTCAACGTCAAGGACTTCGCAGGTAAGAGCTGCCCACACCAGGACTGTGCCCAGGGCCGCCGCCACGCCCGTAGGATTCACTCTTCTGAGGAGAAAATGAGAATAAAATTATTTTCTTGGTTTTCATTGTTTTTAAGATAACTGAGAAATTTAAAATTTTTACTGTGCTTAAGTTTCTAAAACCCCAGTTCTGTGCATAAAGAATCCCCTCATGCAGATCCTTGGAGGGCGTCTGATTCTGCAAGTTTCAGAGATCGCCCTCCACCCACCACAGCACCCCTTCCCACGTCCCCGCAGACAGGGTGCACCCTCTGACCTCTGACCTCACACAATTGCCAGAAGCTCAAGTTGGAGAACAACAAAATGATACAACCTACCCTAGACTTACTCTTTCATTTTGAAACATATGCGTTCATCTCCCAGTCTCGATAAAGCTAGGCCCCTTTTATGGCGTAGCCTTTTTTGCATAAAATACTCCTATTATGCATAACACACTATCAACAAATTCCAAAGTCTCTGTTTTCAGAGTGGAGTGAAAGCCTAAGGCCAGGGAAGCAGTGGACATGCAGGGTTTTAGAGGCAAGCTTCCTTAAACTGAGATTTCTCCAGCGGAGCTGTCTCCCCACAGGGCGCCAGGTGGGCCCTCCCCTTGCTGGGTGCGCCCCGGCTCCTTTCCTCCCGGTAGTTCACCTGAGGGGCTCACAGGCCAGGTGCTGGCTCTGGGAGCAGCTGGCGTCAGTGCGGCCGCAAGTCGCGTGGGGGTCTCCAGGGTTAAATAACCTATGCCACAAGTGTCCTTCCAGGCTGGACGGCGCTGCACGAGGCCTGCAACCGGGGCTATTACGACGTCGCGAAGCAGCTGCTGGCAGCCGGCGCCGAGGTCAATACCAAGGGCCTGGACGACGACACGCCACTGCACGACGCCGCCAACAACGGCCACTACAAGGTGGGCCCCCACCCAGAAGGCCTCCGTCCTCCTTGGTGCCCCTTCCTTGCCTCGTCCGGCCGTGGGGAGCAGCCTGGGCCCGGGCCCGGGAGGGGCGGCAGCGTCAAGGCGCGAGGACCCAGGTCCCCTGGAGGGGACGTGCTCCTGGCGCGCTCCCCGGACGGCGCAGGAGAACAGCAGGTCTCCCGCACGGGGGTGGCTGTGACCACTCACAGTCGAGGAACATTTTTGGGTCCAGTTGTAACCAAATAAAATGTTTTTGATTTGTACTGATCGTATATTTGATATTAGGAGTTACCATTAATTTTTTTAGATAATGACCTCATGGGTCTTTAGGGCCCTGAGAGATGTACACTGCAATGCCGTCGCGAGATGACACGCTTTCTGGATTTGAGGGCGTGGGCAGGTGTTGGTGAAATCAGGCCCTCCGTGGTCCTCTATGGGGGGGGGTCATTATTAAAATCTCTATACTTCTGTAATCATCATTTTTAAACTTTTTGTGATGAAAGATAACAAGGACCGTGGAAACCTGATAGTGTAGCAGCCCCAGGTGGCCGCGTCTCCCCGGAACCTCAGACACGTCTCCTGTGCAGCCAAAGGGACTTTGTGGACGTGATTAAGATGAGGGTCTTGAGATGGATCCTGGATTATCCTGGGTCATCCAGGTGGTCCGTCAAAGCTGAGACCCTCTTCTGGCTGGGTCAGAAAGAAGAGAGTGGGAGAGGGAGAGGGGAGCCACCCTCCCTCGCTGGCTCTGGAGACGAAGAGGCCACAGGCCAAGGAGTACAGCGGCCTCGGAGGCTGGGAATGGCCCTCAGCTGGCGGCCGGCAGGGACGCGGGGCCTCGGTCCTGACTGCAGGAAGCCTGATCCTGCCGACACCGAGTGAGCAGGGAAACGGGAGAGCCGCCGCCTTCCTGACACCTTGACTTTAGTTCTGGCAGAACCCTGTGGGGTGAAGCCACTGGGTTTGTGATCATTTGTTCCTGCAACAGAGGAAACTATTGCACGTGGAAAACTCTGTACCAGTTAACACAGTATAAGGTGTAATGTACTAAGGGAAAAGATTATGTGAGCAAGGGGAGTCTGTATTAACCTTTATTAAAAATTATCTCAGTGGCCTAATCTCAAGCTGGAATAAAAACCAAAAGTTGAGGTCAAATTGAATGTTTGAACTTGAGTTCAGCAGACTGTCCTGGGCGGGGGAGCACGGGTTGCTGATTATCAGCCACTGAGGAGCAACCGTCCTCATCGGGGTGAAATCTCGCATGAGGCAGCGGCGGCTTTAGTCTCTATTGTAAACAACATAAACCTGCAGGAGGAGGCTCGGTCTTGGTTTCTCCATGCTACTCCCAGGCCCTCTGCCACACGCCCAGAACTGCAGGGGTGGCCAGCTCTGCTGCTGAGCACCCACGCCTCAGGGGCCGCCCCCTGCCCACCCGCGTGTCAGGCCCCAGCTTTGGGAACCCGCTGCAGTTTACCTGGGTGGACCCGAGCTCCCTAACAAAGCCTCCACTGTTTTGTAGGTGGTGAAGTTGCTGTTACGATACGGAGGGAATCCGCAGCAAAGTAACAGAAAAGGCGAGACGCCGTTGAAAGTCGCCAATTCACCGACAATGGTGAACCTGCTGTTAGGCAAAGGCACATACACGTCCAGTGAGGAGAGCTCCACGGGTAAGACCGGCCACGTGGCTGTGTGTGCAAGACACCCCACCGGCGTGGAGGTTTCCTTTATTGCAGTGGTGCTAAAGCCCCCTCCCCAGGTGTGTTCCCGCAGGGTCTGGCACCTGGGCTCTTCCGCCCTCCCTGGGTGCACCCAGCCCTAACATTTCATCCCCAGGAGAAACGTGCAGGGCTTCCCCTTAGTTGCTATCCCTGTTTTGAGCAAACCTTTCTTTGGTTTCCTTCTGCCGGTGGTTGGCCTTGGGTTTGACTAAGGCAAGTTCAGTGTTCCCCCGGGGGCAGAGGTCAAAGGGGAGAGGGGGGTCTGGACCCCTGGCCCTCCCCTGGGAGCTCCTTTCATTTGTCTGTGTCTGTGAGCACTTCTGAAATGCCTCTCCCTTTTTCCAACAGAGAGCTCTGAAGAAGAAGATGCCCCGTCCTTTGCACCCTCCAGCTCTGTTGACGGCAACAACACAGACTCTGAATTTGAGAAAGGCCTAAAGCACAAGGCCAAGATCTCTGAGCCCCAGAAGACGGCAACTCCTGTGAAAGACGAGTACGAGTTTGATGAGGACGATGAGCAAGACAGAGTCCCCCCAGTGGATGATAAACATTTATTAAAAAAGGATTACAGGAAAGAAACTAAATCAAATAGTTTTATTTCTATACCCAAAATGGAAGTCAAAAGTTATGCTAAAAACAACACAGTTGCACCAAAGAAAGTTGCCCATCGCATCTTATCAGACTCATCAGATGAAGAGGACGGGAGTGTTGCCGTGGGGTCAGGAGAGAAGCTCAGACTGTCAGCGCATACGATATTGCCCAGTAATAAAAGCCGAGAGCCTTCCAATTCCAAGCAACAGAAAGAAAAAAATAAAGTGAAAAAGAAACGAAAGAAAGAAACAAAAGGCAAAGAAGTTCGGTTTGGCAAAAGGAGCGACAAGTTCTGCTCCTCTGGGTCTGAGAGCGAGTCCCTGGAGAGCGAGGGGGATGACAGGGGCTCAGTGAGCAGCTCCGGTGGCCTCAAGGGGTCCCCACTGGTGCTGAAGGACCCCTCTCTGTTCAGCTCCCTCTCAGCCTCCTCCACGTCCTCTCATGGGAGCTCTGCCTCCCAGAAGCGCCACCCCAGCCACAGCGAGCAGCAGGCCAAGCACTGGAGGACGGACAATTGGAAAACCATCTCCTCTCCCGCCTGGTCGGAGGTCAGTTCTCTCTCGGACTCCACAAGGACGAGGCTGACGAGTGAATCTGACTACCCGTCCGAGGGCTCCAGTGTGGAGTCCCCAAAGCCCGTCAGAAAGAAGCAGGAACACAGGAAGAGGGGGGGCCTCCAGGGCACACACTCTGAGAAGAAAAATTCCTTCCACTCTGGCGTGGACGGTGCCATCCCAAAGCTGGACAAAGAGGGGAAAGTCGTCAAAAAACACAAAACAAAACACAAACACAAAAACAAAGAGAAAGGACAGTGTTCAGTTAGTCAAGAACTTAAACTGAAAAGTTTTACTTATGAATATGAGGACGTCAAGCAAAAGCCAGACAAGGCTATGCTTGTAGATAATGATATTCCCATGGAAAGTAAGTTAAAAGTGTTAAAGCATGAGCGAGACCATTTTAAGAAAGAAGAGAGACTTAGCAAACTGAAGTCAGAAGAAAAAGAGTGGTTATTTAAAGATGAGATACTCAAGGTCTCCAAAGATGAGAAATCTCTAAAGAGAATCAGAGACCTAAGTAAAGACATTGGCAGGTCTTTTCGAGAAGAGAAAGAGCGTTGGAGTAAAGTAGAAAAGGAGAAACTGATGAAGGAAAAGTCTCCAAAGGAGGAAAAACTGAGACTCTGTAAAGAGGAAAGGAAGAAAAAGTCAAAAGACAGGCCCTCAAAATTAGAGAGGAAGAATGATTTAAAAGAGGACAGGATTTCAAAAGAGAAGGAAAAGTCTTTCAAAGAAGATAAAGAAAAACTCAGAAAAGAAAAAGTTTATAGGGAAGATTCTGCTTTTGACGAATACTGTAACAAAAACCAGTTCCTGGAGAATGAGGACACGAAATTCAGCCTGTCTGATGACCAGCAGGAGCCGTGGTTCTCAGATCTGTCAGACTCCTCCTTTGATTTCGAGGAGGACAGCTGGGACTCCGCGGTGACTGATTACAGGGAGATCAGAAACGACTCAGTGGCCAAGCTCATCCTGGGGACAGCAAAAGAGGAAGCCAAAGACAAGAAGAGGGACGGCAAAAACCGTGCCGACAGACGGGACAGAGACTCTTTCTTCAGAAAGAAAGACAGGGATTACTTGGATAAAAACTCTGAAAAGAGAAAAGAGCAGACAGAGAAACATAAAAGTGTCCCCAGCTATCTGTCGGAAAAGGACAAGAAGAGGAAGGAGCCGGGCGAGGGTGGGAAGGAGCGGAAGGAGGAGCCAAGGGAGGGCGGCTGCGATGGTCTCTTCAGGGACAAGGCGGACCCAGACTTCGTGAAGGGCCTGGAGCCCTGGGAGAGGCATCATCTGGCGAAAGAAAAGGATAAGAAAGATGGACTCGACAAGGAAAAGAGAGAGAAGGTAAAATCCGAAAAATATAAAGATAAGTCCAGTGACAAAGACAAAAATGAAAAATCTATCCTTGAAAAAAGTCAGAAGGACAAAGAATTTGATAAATGTTTTAAGGAGAAAAAAGATACCAAGGAAAAACATAAAGATATACATGGCAAAGACAAAGAAAGAAAAACTTCTCTTGATCAAGTTAAAGACAAAAAGGAGAAGACTTTCCCTGGAATTACCTCAGAAGACTTCTCTGAAAAGAAAGACGAAAGAAAGGGTAAAGAGAAAAGCTGGTATATTGCAGATATATTCACAGATGAAAGTGAAGACGAAAAGGACGATTACACGGCGAGTGGGTTCAAGCTGGGAGAGGCCAGCGAGGGGCAGCGGGCGGACGGCCCCCAGGATGGCGAGGATGGGAAGGAGCCCTTCCCTCCTGACAAGCATAGGAAAGGCTCCTCGGAAAAGCAGAGAGAGAAGGAGTCCAAAGAAAAGAAGAAGGAAAAAGGAGCCATTGAAGGAGGGAAAGACAAGAAGGAGAAAACCTCTGAAAAGCACAAAGAGAAGAAGGATAGAGAGTCTTCGGAAAGGTACAAGGAGAGGAAGGACAGGGCTTCAGCTGACTCTATTCAAGAAAAGAAAAATAAACAGAAACTCCCTGAAAAGGTCGAAAAGAAGCACGCTACTGAAGACAAGATTAAAAGTAAGCACAAAGAAAAGTGTGACAAAGAACATTCCAAAGAGAGGAAGTCTTCGAAAAGCGCGGAGATGGAAAAGAGCTTGTTGGAGAAGTTGGAAGAGGAAGCTCTTCACGAATACCGAGAAGACTCCAACGATAAGATCAGTGAGATTTCATCCGACAGCTTCCCAGACCGCGTGCAGGACCCGGGCCTCAGTGGCCTGGATGCGTCCCCCACGGATGCCCCAGAGGACAAGGGCAGGGAGAATCCCTGCTTCCAGGAGAAGCTGAGGGAGAAGGAAAGGCACAGGCATTCCTCCTCCTCCTCCAAGAAAAGCCACGAGCGGGAGCGAGCGAAGAGAGAGAAGGCCGAGAAGAAGGAGAAGAGCGAGGATGCGAGCGGCAGAAAGGACTCGAGCCAGCACGAGAAGGAGCTCCTGGAAGTGGATGTTTACGGCGTCTCCTACGCGACGAAAGCCGACATAGACGACGACTTAGACAAAGCCATTGAGTTGTTTTCTACTGAAAAGAAAGATAAAAATGATTCTGAGAGAGAGCCTTCCAAGAAGATAGAAAAGGAGCTGAAGCCTTACGGGTCTGCTGCTGCCTCTGTCCTCAGAGAGAGGAAGAGGAGAGACAAGCACCGGGAGCGGTGGAGGGACGAGAGGCACCGGGAGAAGCACACAGACGGGCTCTCGAAACATCACAAGGATGAGCAGAAGCCTGGAGCCAGGGACAAGGACAATCCTCCAAATTCCTTTAAAGATAAGTCCAAGGAGGAAAACCTGAAATTCAGTGAGATGAAACTGAAGGAGAAGTGCAAGGAGAGCCAAGAGAGAGAAAGGAGCGACCCGGTGAAGATCAGCAACGGGAATGACAAGGCGCCACCCCCCAAGGACTCAGGCAAGAAGGAAGGCAGCAGGCCCAGGGAGAAGCTTTTGGGAGATGGCGATCTGATGATGACGAGCTTCGAAAGAATGCTCTCCCAGAAGGACCTCGAGATCGAGGAACGCCACAAGAGGCACAAGGAGAGAATGAAGCAGATGGAGAAGCTGCGGCACAGGTCCGGGGACCCCAAGCTCAAGGACAGGGTGAAGCCGGCAGAGGACCCGCGGAAGAGGGGGCTGGAGGTCCCCAGGAAGCCCCCGGGGCCCGACATGCAGTTCAAAGACAGAAAGCTCAAGGACTCCATGGCCGTGACTCCCATTCTACCAGCGACTGAAAACAAAACCCCCCCGGGACCGGTGTCGGAGCCCAAGGACTGGCTGGCAGGGCCTCACATCAAAGAGGTGTTGCCGGCGTCCCCGAGGCCGGAGCAGGGCCGGCCCACAGGGGTCCCCACGCCCGCGTCGGTGGTGTCGTGCCCCAGCTACGAGGAGGTGATGCACGCCCCCAGGACCCCGTCGTGCGGCGCCGACGACTGCGCGGACCTCCTGTTCGACTGTGCCGACCCCCAGCACGTGCTCCCCATCTCCAGCACCTCCCCGTCCTTCTTTGACAGGCTCACAGCTGCGTCCAGTGGGCTTTCCGAAAACCCAGGCCAGGCTCCAACGAGGACTCTCGCCGCCAGCCTCCACCGCTCGGTCTCTGTGGACATCAGGCGGACCCCCGAGGAGGAATTCAGCGTCGGGGACAAGCTCTTCAGGCAGCAGAGCGTTCCGGCCACAGCCCGCTACGGCTCCCCGGTGCGGCACCCGATGGAGGAGAAGGTCCCTTTGCCCCCAGGTCCCCCGGAAAAGTTTCCGTGCTTGTCTCCAGGGTATTACTCTCCAGACTACGGGGTCCCATCTCCCAAAGGTGATGCCCTGCACTGCGCCGCTGCACGTGTGAACGCCACCCCCTCACCAGAAGGCGTTTTCTCAAGTTTACAAGCAAAAGCTTCACCTTCGCACAGAGATGCGCTGTTGGCTCCTTCCATGGAAGGCGCTCTCCCCCCAGACCTGGGCCTCCCTCTGGACGCCACAGAAGACCAGCAGGCTACCGCCGCCATCATCCCGCCCGAGCCCAGCTACCTGGAGCCCCTGGACGAGGGCCCCTTCAGCACCGTCATCACCGAGGAGGACCCGGTGGGCTGGGCGCCACCTGCGGCCTCCGAGCAGCCGCTTTCTTCCAGCCTCCTTGGGGGAGCCTCGGAGAGCTCTGTCAGCTGGCCCGTGGGGCCAGACCTACTGCTGAAGTCTCCTCAGAGGTTTGCGGAGTCTCCCCGGCCCTTCTGTCCTGCGGAGTCCATCCACCCTGCCGCTCCGGCGCCTTTCATGGCCACCGAGCCCCCATACCCCACCTCTCCGATTTCATACCCATTGTCAGTCCCTGACCCGGGACTCGAGGACACCAAAGGGGGTGGTGTAGACATACTTGCGGTCGAGCTCTCGGCTTCACGAGAGCCAGCGCCTTACGCCTCCCCCTGCAGGCTGGGGGCTTTCTTCAGTAACTGCAAGCCTCCCCCGGAAGCGGTCTCTGACGTGCCCCCCGAGCCCACTTGTGTAGCCACCGTGGCTCAGGTGGAGGCTCTGGGGCCCCTAGAAAGTAACTTCCTGGAGAACAGCCACAGTGTTTCTGCCCTTGGCCAGGAGGAGCCTGTCGCCTGGCCCGATCCTTTCACAAACTCTGAAGATGACCTGGACCTGGGGCCGTTTTCACTGCCAGATCTTCCCCTTCAAAGTAAAGATGTTTCCGACGTTGAAACAGAACCGATGGAAGAAAGCCCTGTGATTCCTTCAGAAAGTACCCCTCCGGGAGCCCCTGGGGCCACGAGCAGTGGAGAGCCCCCCACATCTGCTGCCGAGGAGCAGCCGCAGCCTGTCCCTGCTCCGGCATCCACCCTGCTTGTCACTGAGCCCGAGCCCGAGTCCTCAGAGGAGCCGGGAGGAGGGGAGCCGCTGCAGGTCCCCCTGGACACTGGGGACGTGTCCCAAGAGAGCACCCCTGAGGACCTGGACTCCAGCTCAGGGCCCACGCTGGCCCCCACAGAGCCCCCTGCGCTGGGGAGTGGAGGCGAGGAGGCCGAGGCCCTGGTCACAGTCGACTGTGCTGCCGAGGCTCCCCCAGCAGCACCCTCAGCAGGCAGGGCCAGGCCCCAGGACCACAGTGGGGCCAGTGCTGCCACCCAGGCCGAGGCCTCTCCAGGCAGCGTCCAGCCAGAAACTGCAGAGCCAGTGCCCAGACCTGCAGCCGAGGCCCCCAAGCCCCCCAAGGTGGAGGAGATCCCGCAGCGCATCACCAGGAACCGGGCGCAGATGCTGGCCAACCAGAGCAGGCAGAGCCTCTGCCCTTCCGAGAAGGAGCTGCCCCCTGCCGTGGCCCCAGTGGCCAGGGCCAAGGGCCGCGCCACCGAGGAGGACGACGCCCAGGCCCAGCACCCCCGCAAACGCCGGTTCCAGCGCTCCAGCCAGCAGCTGCAGCAGCAGATCCACACGTCCACCCAGCAGACGCGGGAGGTGATCCAGCAGACGCTGGCGGCCATCGTGGACGCCATCAAGCTGGACGCCATCGAGCCCTACCACAGCGACAGGTCCAACCCATACTTCGAGTACCTGCAGATCAGGAAGAAGATCGAGGAGAAGCGGAAAATCCTCTGCTACATCACGCCCCAGGCCCCGCAGTGCTACGCCGAGTACGTCACCTACACCGGCTCCTACCTGCTGGACGGGAAGCCGCTCAGCAAGCTCCACATTCCAGTGGTGAGTTGTCCCTTCTGCGGCTGCGGTGTGCGTCCCTAGCGGGGTCGGGTTGGGCCGGAGCCCTGCTTGCTGTCACTCCCCTGGGTGGGGTTGCTCCACAAGTACGCAAAGCTGCAGGGACGCCAGCGCGGGGGGCCACCCTCTGGGGCGACTGGGCCGACAGCACCTGGCCTCGAGGCGCAGCCCTTTCTCTTGCGCTGGGAACCAGCCTGGGCCTCTGGCTCTGGGCGCCACCTGGGTCCTTCCCTCGTCGCCCAGTTGGGGTTTCTCCCCCAGAGCAGGCAGAGGATGCTGAATTTGCTGTTTGTCAGCACAGGGTCCCGGGCCACGCCGTGCCCCTCCCGCCATGCCTATGGCCTGTGCGGCTACGTCAGCTCTCCTTAGAGATTAGAGTGATGTTCCCGCTCTCGAGAGCTGCTCTGCAGGCGAGGACCCGGTTCCAGGGAAGCAGGGGGCTCCGTGTGCTCCTTGTTGACGTGCCCCGTGCTGAGCCTCTGTGGGCAGAGCCAGCTGCCGAGACCTGTGTGGCTGCAGCAGAACAGACAACAGTTTGGGTACCAGTTTCAGGAAAATCGGCCCTCAGGCTTTTCCATTCAGGAAGACTTTGTTTTGTGCTATTTTTTTTTCTTTAAGGAACAAAACAATAACATGATTATTGTAGAAAGTTTGGAAAACAGAGAAAAGAAAAAATAAAAATCACTATAATCCCACCACTTAGAGTTAACCACTGTTGATGTTTTCTGCACATCCTTTGTCTTTTACTTCCGGCTGAGACTCATCTTTTTACGAACAACACTCCATTTGGGGTCCCTGTGTGCAAGAGGGGAGATGCCTGCCAGCCACAGCAGCCCTGTCTGTCAGGGGCTCTGGGATGGGGCACCTGGGAAGGGGGTGCCAGCGGCTGGTTCGCACGTCACTGCTGGGCCTTCAGCCTGGATCCCTAGGGCCCTGGCACGGACGGTGCCTGGGGGCTGCCTTTCTGCAGGCGCTCACACCAGGCATCCCAGCCTGTGCGGGGCCCCGTGGCTGGCAGCACACGCCGTGCCAGGCCTCCCGAGAGCTGTGACTTCTTGAGGGTAAATCCAGAGGAAGAGAAAATGCCGAGTCTGACCCAGGCCAAATGAGTGGGCTTCAAGCCTCACCGAGAGGTGCGCAGAGGCTGTGGCCCCCGGGCGTCCCACCACCTTCCGCAGGGGGAGAGCAGGAGGCAGCGCAGGCAAGGAAACCTGGCTGAATGTTCTCATTTTTCATCTTGAGCTACTTGTAAAAGCCAGCACAGAGAGCCTGCACACGCCCGCAGGCTCTTGTCGGGCCCTGTCCTTCCTCCGTGCCCCCTACAGCCCCTCAGCCATTCCTTCTTTTGTGAGCAGCTGTTGTCACTTGCCCTTTGTGCTGGGTTTGTCTGCAGGCACTTGGGGCAGGAAGGCCTCAGATGTGCCCCGAGCCTTCCGACACTCTGGCCGGGCATCGCTGCTCTGCTGCTGAGGTGCTGCTGTCTGTGGCTTTTCCCCTCATTGGCACGTCGGGGGAAGGTGCTCACCACCCCTCAGACCTCTGTCCACGATGTCAGCGTCCCCTGCGTCTATCAGCTGGAACCGATGGTGGGCAGAGGTGTCCCTTGGACTGCAGGCTGTGCGTCCATGCTGGAGATTCGAGTGCCGGCCCCTTGTTCTTTGGGAGTCCCAGGCCATCCCCTGTGTCCATCAGCTGACTCACCTCAGCCTGTTCCCACCGCACTGTGCCGCGTGGCTCCAGCCCCTTCTCCCGGGGGCCCTGGTTTAGAAACAGGACCCGGGCTGGGCGTGCTACCTCGGGGTCACCGCCCGGTCAGAGCACAGCCTGCTCGCACTCGCGTGTTTTTGTGCCTCCCTCTCCTTATTCGCACCTTCTTTCTCCCACAGTAGACGCCCCCACGTCCACCCCCAGGGCACCCGGCAGGTTCTCCCCCACCCACGTGCTGGCGGCCTGGCCCCCGTGCCAGTGTTGGTGCCCGCTGGGACCTCTGCTTCCCGGCTGGTTTCCCTGTTCATCTGCGGGGGGCGTGCTCTGGTTCTAAGACTCAGAGCGACCAGTAAGCAAAGGAGACTCGTGGGGGCCCCTGCCCTTTCCCACCCACCCCACTCCAGTCTCTCCAGCTTCCGCTTTACCTTTACTGTTTCTCGTCTTCCCAGAGGGGCACTGCACCGTCATCTTTACCTCGTCTTCCTCCTTGCGTGAAGGCAGCAGACTGCAGACTGCTCTGAACTTCGCTTTGTTCTCTTGGCCCTGTACCCGGAAGCCCCCTCCTCCTCCCCACAGCCTCATCACGCTCCGCTGGGGGTCATCGCCGCCCCCCCGCCATGAGCATTTGGGTCATTTCCAGCCCGAGGCAATTGCACGGGAGCTGCCGAGAGGGGCTGGGCGTGCCCCGTGCCCTCCATTCCTGGAGGAAGGGCTGTGCTGTGGTCTGCTGCCTGCTCACCCCTGCCCTCTGGTTCTGCCTGCAGATTGCCCCCCCACCCTCCCTGGCCGAGCCCCTCAAAGAGCTGTTCAAGCAGCAGGAGGCCGTGAGGGGGAAGCTGCGCCTGCAGCACAGCATCGAGCGGGTGAGTGCGGGCCCCGGGCGGCGGGCGGCGGGCGGCAGGCGGGTGCCCACACGCAGCTCACCCCTCACCTCCAGGAGAAGCTGATCGTGTCCTGTGAGCAGGAGATCCTGCGCGTGCACTGCCGGGCGGCGAGGACCATCGCGAACCAGGCCGTGCCCTTCAGCGCCTGCACCATGCTGCTGGACTCGGAGGTCTACAACATGCCGCTCGAGAGCCAGGTCGGGCCCCAGCCGCCAGGCGGAGCGCGGGAGACGCAGCGAGGGCCTTGGTCCCATGAGGAGTCATTTACGTTTTCCTCTGAAGGACCGTATCACTCAGAACACGCAGCCTCCCTTCTCCTCCCCGTGTCCCAGGCAGCAGTGACACATTATTTCCTGTTTGAAACAATTCTGCTTGTGCTGCTTCCCCAGGGGTGCTGGTTTGGGGGTGGGCGGCCCTAGCCTTGCCTCCAGCTGCCAGCAGCAGAAGCATCACTTTGCAGCCCTTCCTCGGGGTCTCATCCGAGGACCCCACCCCAGAGCCATCTCCCCCTTAGCAGGCTGCGCACCCCGGCTCACTTCCTGCTTCCCGCTCTCTCCACTGTCCACTCCCATCAATTTGTCCACCTGGTGCTTTCACCAGTGGTTATCCCGTCCTACTCAGCCTGTCACTGCATCTGACAGGTGGACTAGCCCCCCCTTCTAGCACCTTCTCTCCCCACCGCACTCTAGGGCTGGGGCCTGGCACGCCCCGTCTCTGCCCCCACCTCTCCAGGGTAGTGCCCAGAGCCCTTCACCTTCAACCCCACTCCACCCCCCAAGTGCAGCCATCCAAACCTCCGCTCCAGCTCCCACCCCATAAATGTATTCTCTGCCCCGACCCGCTGTGTTCTTTCAAGAACCTGGAATATGTCCTTCTCCCATTTGACCTCCCCAGGGGTTTGCTCTGCTGCCCGCCTCCCACCTTCCTCTTCCCTACCCGCCCCCTGAAAGACAACCCCTGACAGGTGAGCCCGAAAGGCCGCCATGGGGCGCTGCACAACACTCCAGGGTTTGTGTGTGGTGACACACAGCGGTTTAGAGGTTTGTACTTAAAAACCTTGGTTTTAGTCATGTACTAAAGATTTATCTACATTCAGCTGTTTAAAAGGGTGCATCTTATAAGTATGCATGATGATAAATTTTAAAGCAAAACATTTGTCAACCAGCTATAAAATAAAATGTTTGATGTGAGGACCAAGTGATTAATTCAGGGATTGCAAGTTCCTGAAATTTTTGCTTTTTGCACCTCAAAGATTAGCAGGTTTTCTTTTTAAAGTAACTTTCTGAGTGTGTTTTTGAATGTGAAATGAAGAAGGAAGGCTGCCACCTTTTCTTCCAAAATACACTTTGATATCAGCCTCTCCATGCACAGGAGGTGCTGGCAGCTGTGCCAACACCCAGCCGAGGCCCCGGGGCTCTTTTCTTTACTACTCAGGATGAACTCGGTGTGACCGAGGCTCCCTGTTTGTGAACAACAGTCTTTGGGGGAGAAACAGTGTCGTGTGCCACCAGCCTGCGGTCAGGTGTGCCACGCAGAGTGACCGCCTGTCAGGCAGCTGAGCCAGGACCACACTGGGGGAACCGAGTTCCATGGCTTGGGGCTTTACAAACAGAAGCACTGCAGCAGAGGCCGGCAGTCCCTGGGCCGTGAGCCCTCCACAGCCTCAGCCTCTCTGGGAGGCTCGTCCCTGAGTCTCAGGTGCTTGCCAGCACAGCACAGGGCCCAGGGTCATGCAGGCGAGGCGGCCCTGGAGCCTGCTATGCCCATCTTCTCTTTCTCATATGACCCCGCGTGGAATTCTTTCTACAGGGTGATGAAAATAAATCAGTGCGTGACCGGTTCAATGCCCGCCAGTTCATTTCCTGGCTGCAGGACGTGGATGACAAATACGACCGGATGAAGGTCAGTGTCCACACTTCCTCCTAGTCCCCGCACCCCACCCACCTCCTTAGAGCATCTTCCCTCCACCCAGGTGCGGCCGGGCTGCCCGACCCTGGGACCCTCCCTCTGGAAGTGCTGAGCTGAGCAGTAGGAGGTAGGAGCCAAGTCAGCAGCGCGTTCTCCTCTGCAGGGGCCAGGGTTCTACACCTGGAACACCGTACGTCAACTGCAAGAGCACTAAAAACGCTGACTTGCCAGTTTCAGAATATATCCCCTTAGAAGATCTGTGACGCAAGGCCTAGTGGGGAAACTGCCCTGGGGTTCAGACTAAGCAAGGAGCCGTCCCCATCTGGGGCTTGTTCTCATCTAAGCCCAGGGATTCCTGGAGAGAGAGGAAGAGAGGCCCCCAGATCCCAGGCAAGAGACTGGACGGTGCTCCCGTGATGCCGTGTGTCCGCGTCTCCTGACAGTAGCTCACACACAACAGCATGGCCTAGGAATGGGCAGAAACAACAATGGACAGAATGGAAGTCCACTTTAGTAAGTGATCAAAGTGGGAGGCAGAGCTTCCAGAACTGCAGGAAGCCTCAGGCAGGGATGTGGGTCTGCCCGTCTGGCGGGCTCCAGACCATCTCCCCTCCACCAGAAACCTCCTCAAGGTTAGCGAACACCTAAGTCCTCAATGAAGCCACAAATAATAACTGATTGAAAGTTTTCGAGAAATAACATTTAACTACATTAAAACGAGGCCTGCTTACATCGAAATCCCACATAGATCTAATTAGAAAAACGAAAGAAAAATATTGAATGTAAAGAGGTAGTTCACAAAGAAGGAAATAAAATGCTGGATATGAAGAAAAATACAGTGTACGCAAGGCTTTTTGAATCTCCGGTCCCACGGGCCTCTCTTGAAGAACTGCTGGAGGAGTGCAAGGTGATACCTACAGAGACCCATCAGATTTCAAGATGTGTTTATCCCCTCACCTAGCAGTTCCACTTTTACTTCTTTAGAACTTAAGAAACAGTAGAGCAATATGCAAAGATGCATACAGATCTCACTGGGACATTCCAGAAGTCCCTCAGTAACTCGCTGAATCCCGTGAGACAGACGGTGGGTCTGAGAGCATCTCACAGGATGTTTAAGTCTCCCCAAAGACTCTGAGTCCATTTTGGGGTTCACATACAGGCTGAGTGGAGACCAGCCACCATGTGCAGCAGTGGTTAAGGACAGAAAATACTTGAACTGCGGAGCATTTTTATTTCCCCCCACCATGATGTGCCATCCCTAAATTATTTCCAGGAGGCACAGTTGAGAAAAGATTATTTCCCACATCATCAACCCAACATCCTCACACTCCTCTGAGTGGTCTGCTACCTGGGCCGTGTTTAAATTTCCCCGTGTCCTCCTCAGCTGTCCGTGTAGCCCCATCCGGCCATGCCCTGTGAGCCTCTCATTGTGGAGTGGGGTTGCAGCTTCCGGGCCGAGCCCAAAGGTGGCAGCTAGAGGGGGAGGCTGCACCCAGGACCCTGCGTCACAGACCCTGGAATTTGTGTTTCACATCTTTTCCCCCCGCCATTTGAAAACAAAACCTTTGTGGGTTGGACAAGACCAGGCAGCGAAGCCGAGTTTGTGGTCTGCGGGCTGGCGTGGCGCTGCTCCTGCAGTGACCGTGCTCAGCTAAGGCGCGTCGGCTTCTCGGAGTGTGCACTGTGGACCCCACCGAGCCCCCACGCGTCTCGTGACTGCACGTTTGGTCTGGTGCTTGATGTGACTCGTGTCAGGACAGGCGTGTCCATGCCCCCTTGGAAGGCCCCCGCTTTCCCCTTGGGACGGAGGGAGCCGACCACATTCCTTTGGCAGCACAAGGCGCGACTGCCTGTGAGGAACCCCCCGCGGCCTCTGTGCCGGTGACCCCCCTCTCCCAGGTTCTCGTCGGGGCGCAGGCATCGCTGCCCCCCACACTCTTCTCAATTCCATGGCCATTCTCTGGCAAGCTGAGCTTTTCCTATGACAGGGACCACGTGTCACTCCAAAAGCCTAGTCCCTGTATTTCTTTATTGCTCTCCCTTTTAATCAGTTTTCCGAGAAATGCGTACATTTAAGAATTACTTAAACAGTAATAAGAGTCTGTCTCATTCTCTGTGTCTCATGATGGGCTTAAAATTTTTCCCAGGTTCAGATTTCCTCTAGTCACCTTCAGTCAGGGTTAGCTGTACCCAGATTTTCTCAGTTCAGGAGACCCTTTCAGACAGGGCTGCTCCTTTGCAGGCACCTCCAGGTGGCCTCAGGACAGACCTGGCAAACTTCGTTTGAAGTCTTGAGTTCTTGGTGAGCTCACCAATGTGACTCTCAATAAGTGTTTAAGTTTAACCTCTGATACTGAAATTATATCCCATCCCTATTGCACTAAAGTGTTTTGAATCCAAAAACGGACATTTGCCTTGTCCTACAACAAAAAAA
The DNA here is from genome assembly GCA_004027775.1 of Bradypus variegatus. NCBI lineage: Eukaryota > Metazoa > Chordata > Mammalia > Pilosa > Bradypodidae > Bradypus > Bradypus variegatus. The sequence continues at coordinate 33,024 of PVKY010000655.1, forward strand.
GTGTCAGAGTGACAGCATCAATATTATCATTGGATTAGTAATAAAGTTTAAAATTTCTTTGCAGTTTTTCTCCTTAACCTGCACCCCGCTATGGGCTGACTGACAGGCCCTGGGTCCTCGGGGCACGTTAGGGTGTTGAGAACTGTCAGATTCAGTTATTTCTGTTTTCAGCTTTAGGGAGACTTGCTTAAATACTAAGGAGCATGTTGTGACTAGATAATCCTTTTAAAAATTAAACACATTTAAAAAGGTACAATTACTACTATAAATGCAAATAAAACCAATGGTGTTGACCATAAATGAATTGTCAAACAAAAAACAATGACAGCAAAACTGTTGAATTCTAGCGAAACTACGGCTGCTCCAGGCTGAGGCTCCACGTCCGCAGAGGGCGGGTAAAGCGCCTCCCGGGTGATGAGCGTGCACTGCTCTTGGGGCGGAAAAAGACACCACGTGTCTGAAGACCGTGACCCTGTGCGTGGGGGGACGGGGCCCCCGCACCGCGGCGGGGGGTCTCACGGCCCTGCCCTCTCGCCCGCAGACGTGTCTCCTGATGCGGCAGCAGCACGAGGCGGCGGCGCTGAACGCCGTGCAGCGCATGGAGTGGCAGCTCAAGGTCCAGGAGCTGGACCCCGCGGGGCACAAGTCGCTCTGCGTCAACGAGGTGCCCTCCTTCTACGTGCCCATGGTGGACGTCAACGACGACTTCGTGCTCCTGCCGGCGTGACGGCGGCACCCCCAGCGCTGGCTGCGCGGACCCCGAGCTGCTGGCAGAGGACGGCGCAGCCGGCCCGGGAGAACAGCTGCGCTGTGCGGGTGACGTCTCCGCCCCCTCGGGACCGGCGCCTGCGAGTGGAAAGTGGCTGCGGGGCCTCCCGCCCGGGCCCGGACGCATTGGCGCTCCCTGCCGCGCAGGCCCGCGGACACGGCGGCCCCCTCCGCCGCCCGGTTTCCCAGCCAGCTGCAGAGACGTTTCACACGTTGCAGAAAAGAATGTTTTTTAAATTTCTTGTTCCGTTCTGATCAACAAGGAAAACGATTAGGGCATCCCCTTCTCGCAGACGAAGGCCTCCGGTTGGAGGGAGGCAGCCGGCAGGCGAGGCTGGGCCCCGGCCAGGGAGGGCCGGACACTCCGGCGGAGCCAGGGCTCTCCCACTGGTGTTTTTAATGGAGTCAAATCCACGTGGTTTGTATATTTTTCCTTTAATCTTGGGCATTTTGTTTCTCTTTCTGAGAACATAACTTGAAACACTACAGAGCCAATAATCATATAAAAAGTGTACCCCGTAAGCGATGTACAGTTTTATATACATTCACAATGTACTTTTGCTGCCTTCTAGATAATTTATTTTGCAACACATTACTGCACAGTTGTAAATAACTTATGTACTGTAACATCACTTTCAGTTATGTGTAAAGAAATAAATAAGTTAACTAAAGTGACCTTTGTGTGTGCGGTGTCCCCACCGGGCAGCACCTCTTCCCCCAGGGGCAGGGTTTTGAAGCATGTCCTCAAAGACAAGGGAGCTGCTTCCGTGCAAACGTCTCCGAGGAAGAGCCACTTGCGTCACGAGGCCAGCGCCGGAGACCCTCACCTTCGTCCTGGACCCAGGGTGACGGACGAGGCCGTGGGGGAGAGCGCAGTCCCCCCTCCAGGCCTCTGCTCTCTGCTGCAGGCTGTGGGGAGGCCAGAGGGCCAGCCCCTGCCGTCCCCCCACCACCCAGGCACCAGCAAAGGGCCCCATCTGCCCCCAAGAGCCAGAACAAAGGAGAAGAGCCGCATGGGCAGGGGAGCAAGCCGCAGGCCCAGTTACAGATTTCCGTGAGGGCGTCCTATGGGCGTCACCTCCTTGGAGCGATACGCCTTGCGACTCCAGGCGGGCACTGGCTGGTGATGACGAGTTGCTTGGGCTCAGCCGCTCTGACAACCCGGGCTAGGCTCAGCTGCTCTGGGGGCCCCACTTTGAGAACCCTGTGCTAGCAGGAGCCATGAAAGGAGCAGCTCCCATGGGGCACCCAGGGTGCAGACTCCTGTGCTTCCTTGGGAGGGGGTGGCTGGGAGGAGCACAACCTGTCGCAGGAAGAGGTAGGCTGCTGGCCTAGGGTGGGCACGGGCTGTGAGGGGCACCCGCCGGCTTTCCCCCGAGACTATGCTGTCCACAGCCTATGCCGGCAGCTGAGGCCCACCACCCAACCACCCCGCAGACGGCAGCCTCTGCTGCCCTCCTCCCCAGGGCCTCCCCGACCCTGGATCTCTGGGTCGAGTCCTCCATTCCAGGCACAGCAGCGACCTCGTTGCAGGGCAGCTGGACCAAAGGGCTGGACTCTGGCCCGAGACGGGGCGTTCCGCAGGGCTCCACCCCAGGGCAGAGGTGGCAGGGGGCCCCGCAGATCTGGATGGGACATGTTCCAAGGGCAGCAGAACTTTCTGCAGGCCACGGGGCAGGAGGGGAGCCCTGCAGCTGTCCCCAGCACCTCCGCAGCTGGGTGTTTTCGGGGGTGGGGGTGCTGGGTGGGGAGGCAGCACAGCTCCCTGCAGAGGAGGAAGAGGGCTAGTTAAGCTCCTTCCAGCGCATTTTTCTGGGAATGAGCCAGTTTTGTTTTGTTTTTTAATCGAAGTCGTGGAAATTTGACTACAGTAACACTTCTTTTCAGCCCTGCCCTTCTCGATATCCACACGCCAGCCTATAACGCATGGAGGGTCCTTTCGGTCAGTGGTTCCCAGCACAAGAACAGAGGCCATGTTACCCTCGGGCCCTGCATGCAGTGGCGTGGACCCCCACCCTGGGAGAGGGTGTCCTCCTACCGCACAGCCTGTGGACATTCTGACTGGGGACTGGTGCTGCAGCCCAGCTCCGTGCTTGGACGCTGCTCCCTGCAAGTGCCCTCGTCCCTCAGAGACCAGGCTCGCAAACAGAATTTTAAAACAGGACAGTCTCTCTGCTGCAGCCAGTTTTCCACCTGGCACGTGGCCCCGTGTGTTTTGGGGTCAGGAAGACACTGCTGCATGTCCCTGCCCATCCCAGGGTCCCTGCTGGGTGCAGGTGAGCCATTCTGCACCTCTCGGGAAGGGGTTCCCGCCACCCCAGCCCCCACGTCAAAATCATGGCCTCCAGAGACCATTCCTGACCTTTACCCACCCAAGCTGCCAGGACCAAAATATATGCAGCATCAACAAGACTTGGAAGGGGAAGGAGGATCCAACAGTCTAGTTGGAGACTTCAGTAGCCCACTTTCAGGAGACGGACAGCAAGGAGACAAGATCAGACCAACCCTGGAAGCCAAGAGCTGAGGGACGTCTCTCCACACAGCACCCCACCCCACAAAAGCAGACACACGGATGTTCTCCAGGAGTGGCCGTGTTAGGCCACAACACAAGCATCAATAAATTCTGAAAGATGGAAATAATATAAAGTATGTTTTTTGACCATAATGGAATGAAATTAGTATTCAAAAACAGAAGAAAATTTGGAAAATTCACAAGTATGTGAAAATGAAACAACATACTCCAAGATAACGAACGGGTCAAAGGAGAAATCATAAGGGAAATTAGAAAAACCTTTGAGATAATTTGATAGAAAAAATAATTTGAGCTAACATACCCACCACCTAAATAGCAAAAAGTTCTGGGGGGAAGGCAGGGGGCAGTGGTGCCCACTAAGAAAAAGACTGTTTTTCTTAACAGAGACACTGGAAAAAGCAAGACCCTGAGCTAAGAAGCAAGAGTAGGGAGCAGGGCCTGGGAGGAGGGTGCTCCCCACAGCTCTGGTTCTCTTAAGTTAATGCTGGAACATCTGTGGCCTCCCAGCAGGACACACCCCACCTGTACAGGTGCAACTCCTAGAATACTCCAGCCCCAGCTGTAGGACACCACTTTCCAATACAGCCGGCCAATCCCACGCTGGGCTTGCCTCTGGCCCCCTTTTCATGCTTCCTACAGAAACTACAGCAGAGACACTTTCTCAGTCTCACCTGCACTCCTGCGCTCTGCCTCGCCGCCGCTCCCACCCACCCCATGTTTTTCCCACATGTGCTGCCGTCTCCTCAGGAAACTGAACGTAATGAAACTTGCAAACCCTGCAGCCCCCCTCTCTGGATCCACCTCTAGCCTAAAACCACACACAAGCCACAGAAGCGCAAGAGGAGGGAGCTGCTGAAGTGTGCTCATCCCCACGTGCGCCAGCAGCCACGAGCAATGCTGCCAACCATGAAGAGGGAAGGGAAGGCAGAGTGAGCGCACTTGGCCCATCTTTCCACTGAATCCCATCAGGACCCTCAGAATGCAGGGGGCAGCTAACTGAAGACTGGGAAGGAAGCAGCAACAGGCAGAACCGGGAAAAGGACTGCCAAATCAGCACTGAGCTCACCACTTTCTTCTCTTCCAGTGCCACCCAGCCTGAATGCAGCACAGCCAGAAAACCATCAGGGAGACGGTTCCAGAGAGGCAGCCGGGTCTGGTCAGAGGAGTGAAAAGGGGGAGGTAATGCTCAGAGGGCCCAGGCCCGGGCAGCAGCATCAGAGCACCGAGGAACAGAGGGCACCAGGAGAGCCAGCTCCACGGGAGGACACTTCCAGGAGGGTGGGGCCAGCCCCACTGCCTGCCACCCTGTCTTCCCACTACAGGGGCCCTGAGGCCCAGAAACAAAAGTCCATGTCAAGGCAGGTTACCCAAGGCCCCAACTTTCTGCCCAGAGGATGGAAAAGACGAGGTCCAGGGAGACAAGGGACTAGAAGGTCAGAGAGACGGAGCTTTGGAAAGTGATCCCACAAAGTCAGTTTTCAACTCCAGTCTCAGCCTCACTGATCCACACACAGGATCTGTTCCAAAAGAGCACCCCAAGAACTGTGCAGACACAGGCTGTGCCCAGATCCCAGACTGACCACAGGTGACGCTCAGGGCCAGTCAGAGGAGTGTTCCAACATACCCCAAGGCCTTGAAAATGGAAGCGGCATTGGGTCCACAGCCCACAGAAGGTGGGTCAGAACTTGCAGCCTGAATCTAACCAGGTCAACTGACTGCTAGAACCAATGTATCAACGATGTCCCAGAGTCTCAGAATTCAAGGGTACAATCCAAATTTACTTGGCATACAAAGAAGCACAAAAATTCCATGGGAAAAGACAACTGACAGATGGCAGTACCAAGATGTATTTGTTGGAATTACATGCTAAAGCAGTTGTTATACAAATACTCCCAAGACACAATCGCCAACATTCTTTAATCAAATATTAAAATAGACCACCTCACTAAAGAAACAGAAGACATAAAGAAAAAACAAATGCAAACTTTAGAAATGAAAAAATGTGATGCAATAAAATGCTCAATGAATATATTCAATATAAGAATGGAAATGACAGGAAAAATTCAGTGAACTTGAAGACCAGTAGAAACTATCCAGTCTGAACAACAAAGAGATAAGAGATTTAAAAAAACAAATAGCCCCTCAGATAACCTGGGTGGCAACACCTAGAAGTCTAACATTCACGTCACTGGAGTCCCAGAAGGAGATGAAAAGAGTGAATGTGTTCGCTCAAGTTGCCAAAATGCAACTTACCAGAAACGGGCTGGTTTGTAACAGTGGGAATTCATTAGTTTACAGGCTTGCAGCTCTGAGGCCGTGCGGATGCCCAACTGAGGTGATCTGTGACGCTGGGCTCCGCTGTCACACGGAAGGGCACATGGTGGCATCTGCTGGTCCTTCTCTCCTGGGTTTTGTTGCTTTCAGCTTCTGGCTGCTCCCTCTGTGGCCCTCTTACTGAGCCTCTGTCTTAGTTTCTCTGTCATCCCTCTATTTCATGCTCTTATAACAGGCTCCAATAAAAGGATTAAGACCCCCCCAGGCTATGCCTCAACTGAGATAACCTAACCAAAAGGACCTATCCGCAATAGGTCTGCACCAACAGGAATGCACTGGATTTAAGAATATGATCTTCTGAGGTACATAAAGCCTCCAAACCATAAACAGTGGAGTTCAAAAAATACTTTAAGAGCTCAATAGCTGAGAACTTTCCAAGGTACACAAAAATCATAAATCTATAGACTCAAGAAACTGAGCAAACCTCAAATAGGATAAATCTTAAGACAAAGAAAAAAATCTTGAAAGCAGCCAGGAATAAAAAGAAGCACTATATATAGGGGAATAGTCCTCAGTAGCTGTGTACTTCTTGAGAGAAACCGTGGGGGCAGAAGGAAGCACACATTTCTCAAGTGCTGAAACAAACAAACAAAACCGATCAACCCAAAATTCTATATCCAATGAAAATATCCTTCAGAAATGACAGTGAAATCAAGACATTTTCAGCTGAAGGAAAACTAACAGAAAAGTTAGGTATTATGTACTCTCTAGATCAACCACTGAAAAGAACTACACAAAGAGATACAGTAAAAAAATCACAATAGATAATTTCAAATGAAATGCAAACAAATGTTCAACTAACCCTAAAAGAAACAGTAAAGGGAAAACAAAGAATAACTCAGGGAACAAACAGAAGACAATAAAATGGTAGACTTCAATCCAAACTAATAATTATATTAAGTGTAAATGATTTAAACACACCAATTAAAAGATTCTCAAAATGGATTTTTAAAAATGTAATCTAACCACATTCTGTCCACAAAAAACTCACTTGAAATATAATGATACAGGTGGGACAAAAGCAAAAGTATAGATGGAGGAGTCAAACTTCTGGTCAAGATAGAATAACAAAGACAAGATTTACCCTTCTGTCAGAAACAAATAAGAACCAAGACAAAATACAACTCAAAAGAGGTTCTCAAGACATCAGACAGCAGATCATGAAAGGCAGGGGTCCCTGAAAGAAGGGGAAGAAAGCGATGGGAAGCCTCTGTAGTCCTCGCTTACTGCCCTGCGAGAACATTCATGCCATGGAACAGGGAAGGGGAACCGACAGAGTCAGCCAGACATCCTGAGTTGAGGAGACAGAGCTGAGAGTCCAGGGAGAGCAAGGCAGCTCAAGTTCACAGGATGGAATCCTAGAGTGGAGAGCAAACCCTAGAGAGCTGCAGAAGGCTCACCTTGAGCATTCAGCGCATTCCTAATGAATTCATACATGTGAGAAAACTGCCCAAGGCCAGAGGAAAACAGTCTCCCAAAGTATTCAACACGATAGTACCTGGTGCTCACTCAGCAACAGGAAGCGGACCAGTCCCACCCAGGAAGGCTGCAGACTAACAACTGAAGGGGCACTGTGAACAGTGCCTGAAGGAAGGTCTTTTGCCTGAACTGAGCACTGCTCCGGACTCAGCTAACAACTCATAAAAGCAAGACCTGAAGGATCAAATTATTTTCAAGTAACTTGACTGCATCCAAGATGATTTATAAGAATTAAAATTTTATAGCACCTGACAAGGCAAAATTCAAAGTATCTGGTATCCAATGAAAGATTACCAGACCTGCAAAAAGGTAAGTAAACCCAACCCATAACTAGAACAGTCAATCAAAACTGACCCAGTACTGACACAAATGTTAGAATTAGCAGTCAAGGACATTAGAATATTATTAGTTGTTATTAGTTGTATTCCATATGTTCAAAAAGTTAAGTAGAAGCATTGGCAATATAAAGAAGATCCAAATCTAACTTCTAGAGATGAAAGCTACAATGTCTGAAATGGAAAATATAAAACCAGTGATAAAAGCAGTCAGGAAAAAAAAAAAGACTGCTATGTACAATACAACAAAGATAAGGATGCGAGCAGATTCTTGGTGGAAATAATGCAAGAAGAAAGGGGAGCAGCTTCTATAAAGGGTTGAAATAAAACAAACTGGCAACCTAGATATTTTTACTTGGCAAAAATAGCTTTCAAAACTGCAGATGAAATAGACACGTATAATACATAAAGAATTAATCTCTAGAACACCCACACTAGTACAAGAAAAGTTAAAATAAATCTTCCAGATAGAAGGAAAATGATATAAGATGGAAATCATGATCTCCACAAAGGAAAGAAAAATGCCAGCAATACTAATTACATGGGTAAATATTAACATTTTTTCTTATATTTCCTTAAAACATGACTAACTTTAAACAAAATTAATAGTAATGTATGGACAAAAAAACACTGAAGAATATCAGGAGAACAATGTATGAACAAGTAATTAAATTTTAGAATGATAAAGAAATTATAAAAAGGAAGAAAAAATTCTGGAGCTGAAAAGTACAACAATTGAAAAATTCTTTAAAGGGGTTCAATGGCAGAAGGAAAGAATAGCAAATTTGAAGAAAAGGCAATTGAAATTACCCACTCATAGGAGCAGGAAAAACATGAGAAAAAAAGGAACATCAGGCATGCAAACATAAGCATCATAGCAATGGTAGAAGGAAAACAGATATAAAGGGGGGCAGAAAAAATATTTACACATGGCCAAAACTTCCCAAGCCTGAAGAAAGATATGAATCTATCCATCCAAGAGGCTCCAAGAACTCAAAGCAGGATAAAATCAAGAGGCTCATACCAAGACACATTGCATTCAAATTGTCATGATTTGAAAGCAGCAAAAGAGAAGCAATTTGTCACCTATAAATCATCCTCAATAAGGTTAACAGATGATTTCTCATTAGAAACCATGGAGGCCAGCTGACAGTGGGATGACATGGTTAAAGTATTCAAAGAAAAAACCTGTCAACTAATAATTATATATCAGGCAAAATTATCCGTCAAGAATGAAGGGGAAATTAATATATTTCAGAAAAACAAAGCTCCAGGAATTCATTGTAATGGAACTTGCCTAGCAGAAATGCTAAGGTAAGTTCTTCAGGTGGAATGGAAAGGGTACTACACAGTAACCCAAAGTCCTAAGAAGAAATAAAGAACTTTGGTAAGGTAACTACATACATAAATATAAAATTAAAATTGTAATTGCTCTTTTTTTCCCAAATGGCTTCCAAGGCAAAAAGCATAAAAATAATTATAAATCTATGTTAATAAGTACAAAATGTGTAAACATACAATATATGACAACAATAATATAAAGAGGTAGGGATGGACACGTATAGGTGCAGAGCATTTCTATACTATTGAAACTAAGTTAGTTTTATTCAAACTAGGCTGCTAAAAGCTTCAGATGTTAATTGCAAGCCCCTGGGTAATCACTAAGAAAATAACTTTTAAAATATTCTGACAGGGAAGAACAAAAAAATATCAAAATGGTACACTACAAAAAAGCCAACAAAATACAAAAAGGGCAGTGAGAGAAACTGAGGAACAAAAAAACATATAAGACATACAGAAAAAAATAGTTAAATGGCAGGCATAAATTATTTCTTAATCAGTAATTTCTATAAATACTAATGAATTAAACCCTCTAAATAAATGGCAGAGATTATCAAAGCAGATTAAGAAAAAAACATGATCCATCTATATGCTATTTACAAGAGACTCACTTTAAACACAAAGAGACAAAGAGGTTGACAGTAAAAGGATGGCAAAAGATTTTATGCAAATAGCAGCCAAAGGAGAACTGGGTGGCTATATTACTGTCAGACAAAAGAGACTTTAAATCAAAGGTTACAAGAGACAGAGGGCTGCGGCATTACATATCATTAAACGGTTCAAGCCATTAACAATATATAACAAATATATACAAACCTAACAAACAACAGAGCCCCAAAATATGAGGCAAACATACAAAATACAAGAATAAAAGACAAATATTGTATAACTTATATTATATGAGATAGTTAAAATAAGCAAATTCATAGAGAAAAAGGTGAATAGTGGTTACCAGGGGCTGGAGTGAGGGGGAAAGGGGAAACTATTGCTTAATTAGTACAAGTTTCTGTTTGTGGTGATGAAAATTTTCGGGAAACAGTGG
>PVKY010000656.1:0-42857 GCA_004027775.1 Bradypus variegatus
GGGGATGGTTTGGGTGTTCTTTTTTCATTTTTAGTTTTTTGTTCTTGTTCTGATTCTTTCTGATGTGGGGAAAATGTTCAGAAATAGATTGTGGTGATGAATGCATAACTAGATGATCATACTGTGAACGGCTGACTGTATACCATGGATGATTGTATGTTATGTGATTGTGTTTGAATGAAACTGAATAAAAAAAAAACAGCACAAATGTCTATCTGAAAAATAGCTGAAATGCACTGCCAAGTGTCTGTGTGTGTGGCATAGGAACTCTTTTGTGGACGCTCACCACATATTTCAGACATGGACACATGTTCTCAGGTACTTAGAACCCAGGCTTTGGCACAGGCTGAAGACTAGGCTCCTCTCCTGGGTCTTAGGCCTCACCTTCAGCTGCCTGGGACTTGGAATCACTTCACTTCTTTACCCGTTTTTCACCTTTCTCCCTGCTTCTAACCACCCATTACCATCACTTTGTTTTTTTCTAAATCTCTCAAATGTTAGAATGACAAATAACCATGGAGCAAGACAGTATACAGGGGCCTTGCTGCTTCCTGGCCAAGCGCTGCTTGTGTTTCAAGCCTCAGCTCAGACATCACCTCCTCCTACTCCCTGGCTCCAAGATGGAGTGAGGTGCCCTCTGTACACCCCCACATCTCGGCAGTGAGCTTTGCACACTCAGTGTCTGGTTGTCTGTCCATCTCCCAAGCCCCTATGCCATATTCCCATCTGTATTCCCAGAACCCAGCACAGAGCTGGGAAGCAGCAGGAAGGGACGGGGGGAGCAGAAGTTTATCAAGGGAGCTGGGACTGTGCTGGGAGCTGCCCTGTGGGGGACTTCCAATAGTGTTCATCCATGTGCCCTTCTCACTCCCCACCCCCACCCCACCCCCTACCAGTTCATCTGTGAGAACCGAAGTCCTAAGTGGTGGGGAAGATTTGATGCATCCTCAGAAATACATGTTAAAGTCCTAGCCCCCATCCCTTGAACATGACCTTATTTGGAAATGGGGGGTCTTTGCAAATGGAATCAGGTTAAGATGAGGTCATCCTGGATTAGGGTGGGTCCTCACTCCAGTGAGTGACCAGTGTCCTTATAAGATGAGGAGAAGGACATACAGACACACACAAAGGGAAGGCAGCCACGTGACGATGGAGGCAGAGACCAGAGTAAGGGTCCAACAGCAGAGAAAGGCCAAGGATGGCCAGCCAACACCAGAGGCTAGAAGAGACGGGGCCAGCCTCAGGTGGGGCTCTGCAGTCTACTCCTCCATGAAGAATCTGAGGAGCCAACACACTCTTCTGAAAAGAGTTGGGTGGAAGGTTCCCAATAAATATGCAGTGAGTGGATGGGTATATGAGCTGGAACTGAAGATGAACTATCCACTGCCCACATGAAGGTCCCCATCGGTGGGAAGGCCACCTGTGATGGTTGGGTTCAAGTGTCAACTTGGCCAGGTGATGGTGCCCAGGTGTCTGGTCAGGCAAGCACTGGCCTAACCATTACTACAAGGACACTTGTGGCTGGTTATAAACCAGAAGGCTGGGTTATTAAATCATCAGTCAGTTGACTGCACTTGTGACTGATGACATCAACGAATGGTGTGTCTTCCACAATGAGAGAATGCAATCAGCTGGTTTTAATCCAATCAGTTGAAGACTTTTAAAGGAGAAGAGAGAACTTTCACTTCTTCTTCAGCCAGCCAGCCTCTTCTGGGGAATTCATTGAAGACCTTCATTGGAGTTGCCAGCTCGCTGCCTGCCCTACAGAATTTGGACTCATGCATCCTGCCCTATGGAATTTGGACTCGTGCATCCCCACAGTTGTGTGAGACACTTTTATAAAATCTCATATTTACAGATATCTCCTGTTGGTTCTGTTTCCCTAAAGAACCCTAACTAATACACCACCCCACCTAACACCTGATGTTTCTCTTTCATTTTTGGAATTTGGGAATATTTTAACCAATGAGGAAGAACTGAGTGGCTATCAGCACTGTGAACCCACAGGTTTAGCTACTTTGACAGGTGGTAAGGTCCTGGGAGCTAGGAATATCCGAACAAGGATGAGAAAGAGGGCATCATCTTGGTCCATCCAGGGCCCAAAGCAAAAAGGAGTCCTTTTGTGTCCCCAAAAGGGCATCCAACGCCTCACTGGTGTACTGAGAAATCATGATTCCTAAACTGTTCCTTTTCGTTCAGATACCTTGAAGTCCACAGAGACACTTTCAAAATTGGGTTCCTTTAAATACTAGGCAGGGAGACACAGTTTTAGAACAGCACTTTGAAACTGATGGCCTCAAAGCTTATCTCCCCATAGCCTACAAGTTGCCATCCTCAAGAAGAATCCTGGTTTCCATTCATTGGAAGCCACCCTCTTTGGGAAGCAGGGAATACCTTGTCTTGGGGTATTCAAACCAGGACTGGAGGATCCTTTGTCAGGGGTTGTACTAGCCAGCTTTGGTTGCAGTAACAAATGACCCCCCATGTCTCGGTGACTTACAACTAAATAAAAACACTTCTTGCTCGCCACAAGTGAGGGCTATGGGTGGCTTTGGATTGGCAGGCTTGACTGGGCTCCACATGTCAGCTTATTCCAGAGCACAGCTGTAGGAGCATACCCTTTATTGGGACCTGCTATTCTCATGGTAGAGGGTGGGAAATGAAGAAAGTCAGAATCAAACGGCATAATCACATTGAAAGCACCTGGTTGGACATGGCAAGCAGACATGATGTCTGCTCACACCCTGCTGAGCAAAGCATGTCACATGACCAAGCACCAAGCCAAGTGACAGTGGGCAGGGTGGGCAATCCCACCGCAGGGACAGTAATAATACCAGTCGGGGACAGTAATAATTCAGTTGACCATTCGGGTCATTAGTTTTGCTTTGATTCTCTGGAATTATTGCCCAAGTGGATTGCAAAGGCCCCCAAGTCCACCTCCCTCCCTCCCACCACACATCTACAATCCCAAGGGGCAGCTGCGCGCTCCATCCAGTTCTTCTCTCACTGTCTGTCCTCTCCCCTGGGCAGGTGGGTGGCGGGGCCGTGGACCCCCTGCTCAGCGACCTGTGAGAAGGGCATCCAGCATCGGGAGGTGACCTGCATGTACCAGCTGCAGAATGGCACCCACGTCGCCACCCGGCCCCTCTACTGCCCGGGCCCCCGGCCGTCACCAGTGCAGAGCTGCGAAGGCCAGGACTGCCTATCCATCTGGGAGGCGTCTGAGTGGTCACAGGTGGGTGCTTGGGTTTTTCCACCAGTGGTGAGCCCACCAGGAGGACTTCTGGGCCCTGCCCCGGGACCCCAGATGTTACCTTTCACTCCAGGGTGTTTGTGAGCTGCCACATCCATTCCCATGCCCTCCCCCTCCCCATCTCAACGTTCTTTCTAGCCCACGTATTCTCAAACTCCATTTGGGATAACATGCTCCGCCTTGTTGCTGATAAATGGATATGCTGACACCACAGTGAAAAAGTAAGACTTGATCCCATTTCCTGTGAAAATTCACATGCAAATATATATGTGTATTTGTGTATATGTATGTGTATACATGTATGTGTGTGCATGTGTATGTGTGTATATACCTTTTGGTTTTTCCTTTGGGCATACTTGAACCGTAGTGTAATCAGTTCAGGAAGCTGGTTTCAGAGGCTTTCCTTTAACTCCATGGCAGATTTTTATTTGACAGGAGCCGCGCTGGAAAGGTCAGCTTTTATTGTGCAAGTCGGAGCTACAACTCTGGTGCCATCAAACATTTTGGGAGGAGGTCAATTAAGCCTTAAGTTTTAACTTTCAAGCCTGGCCCTGGAAACCTCATTTTATCTTTGGTGACATCACCCTTCAAGGCCTACTTTACATTAATTATTTTGATATTTTGGCTCTAAAGCAAGCAAAACAAAAATAGCTGAATGAAGTGCAAGCCTCCCTCAGGTCTCCCATCAAAAGTGTTTCAGAGAACTCAGAAGGCTAAATCTAAGACACTCTTCACCGTGGAAAATATTTCAGAGTTCCTTTTATTACTGAACAGTTGGAAGTATTTTGAACAAGAACGTATTCAGTTCATTTTTAATAAACAAAAAAGACTTGCTCTTGGCTGTTCTACAACTGAGTTTGGTTTTCAGACCAATTTTGACATGTGTTCATTAAAAGACCTGAGTCTTTAAACCTACTCTTCATATCTTAGGGAATGGAAAGAAGTAAATAAGCATATTGTTTGATTTGTGTTAATTTATATGTACTTAGGTTTGCATGTTTAATGATCAAGGAACTTATATTCTTGATACTTGCTAGAGGGGGAAGGGACAGGTAGGCAGCTCCACTCTCATCCTTCTCCACCACCACCACCCCATAGGTGAGCCTTAGGGCCTGGGTAACCTGGCCTTTGATCCAAACAAAATTTGTGCTTTATTCTGATCAAAACAGTAAATTTTCCACTCATACTCTCTCTTATGGGGAAAAAAATTCCCCCTTGAGAAATAGCAGCACTGACGTCATCAATCAATACTGAGGCATTAAATAACTATATTTGGAAAATATGAGACAATTGAAGCAAGATTTAAAGAAATATCTGTATTTATAATCTATATATCTATATCTATATATGCCTCGTATCCTCACGAAATAGTCTGAACTTGGGTTCATCCCAGGCATTAACAAAATGCTTCCTAGAAGCACTTTAGAATCAAATCTGTTCCCACAAGAAGCTGGCATTTCTGAAGTTTCACTGCGTTGAAGCTCCTCGAGCCTCTATTTTTCTGGGACTGAATGGGTTCATTTTCTGCAACGGAGCATTTCTAGACATGGTTGTTTTAATTCGGCAGTGTAGATTCAGCATCACCTACCCCCCAGCTTCTTCCTGATTTGGGATGAAGAACAAACTACACACATCCCAAGGGAAGCAAAAGGCAGTGGCTCTTCTTGACCAAAAGGGGGAAGAGAAATGAAACAAAATAAAGTTTCAGTGGCTAAGAGATCTCAGAGTTGAGAGGTTATTCTGAAGGTTATTCTTATGCATGTTTAGTTTTTACTGTATTGGAATAGCTAGAAGGAACCACCTGAAACTGTTGAACTGCAACCCAGTAGCCTTGATTCTTGAAGACAATTGTATACCTATGTAGCTTACACAGTGTGACTGTGTGATTGTGAAATCCTTGTGGCTCACACTCTCTCTGTGCAGTGTATGGACAGATGAGTAGAGGGATGAGGACAAAAAGTAAATGAATAATGGGCGGATGGGGGGTATGGGATGTGTTGGGTGTTCTTTTCTACTTTTGTTTTTATTCTTATTTATTTTTTGGAGTAATGAATGTGTTCAAAGGCTGATTGTGGTGATGCACACACTACTCTATGATGATGCTGTGGACAACTATTGTACACTTTGGATGATTTAGGGGATGTGAATATATCTCATTAAAATCGCAGGGGGTGGGGGAAATGGCAGTAGCTCCAGCCCTGTCTCAGAAGCCGAGGGAGATGCCGAGTGCCTGCACCCTGCCCTTGCCCAGGCCCGGAGATCACCAGTGTGGGGCTGCCAGTCAACAGGAGCCAAGCCAGGAGAGAAATAGGCTGGAATTGAGTGTTTCAAGGGAAAGGGGCAAAGGAAGCCAAACTGAATGAGACAAAGCAGGATCTTGGGCAAAAATGAGGAGGGTCTCGGTTCGAAGGAGCCAGCCATGTGGGCACTGGGCTCTGGGAGAAGCCCCCCAGCTGTGACAAGGGCACACTTGATGCAGTGGTCAGGAAGACTTTCCATGGGGAGTTGCAGAATTGTCAGCCCTCCGTGCCATCATCCAGGCACCCCACTGCAGCCCTCCTGGTGTCCTGAACTCAGCCCACCATGGCTGAAGGTCCCGGGGGCCCAGCCTGCTGTGTGCTGACCCCCAGCACTTGGGGGGGCCCTCAAACCAACCCCTCACCCCATGCCCTGTTCAGGAGCACCCCCACCTCCCTGGGTTATATCATAACCAGTTTCTGAAGCAAGTGCAATTCTTCTAAAACAAACCATTTTATACCAATCTAAAAAGAAAGCCCAGTGGCACTTCTAGGCAGACAGCTAAAGTGAATTCAAAGGAAAAAGAAATCTCGATGACATTTTGGGGTACATGTTAATAACAGAAATATCAAGAATAATGTATGCCTTATGTACATTTTTTTTCAAGCAAACACAGAGGAATGTCTTAAAAGTCTGGTTGGTTGCAGCTCAAGAAAATCACCGCCAGAGCCTCCCCTATTGTAGTAAATTGAGCAAGTGTGAAACTGAAATTAAAGATTTGGAGTCTCCAGTCTGGGCTATTGTGGCCCATGAACATGCCTCACAGGGTAGCAGCTCTGGGACCCAGCTGTCAGGAGGAAGTGGGGTGCAGCCTTCAGTGTCCTGTCTGCACACAGCCTGTGTTTCTGTCCATCATGGAGAGGGCCTTCTTCAGGACACGTTGGAGGGAGGGCTTCCCAGGGCTGCCAGACCCCGTCACTTCTGCTTGCTCACCAGCCCATAAGCACCTGTCAGCCATGACCTTCCAGAGCTTTCCAATGGAGGTGGGTGAGCACTCTGCTCCAGCCAGCTCACCGCCTCCCGTGAGCCTGGGGTGGGGCAGGCTGGGACAGGCACGGACACATCCCCGAACATCCTTCATGTCCACCCACTGTCCTGCCTCCCTCCTTCCAGGGATCTTGCTGCTTGAGCCCTGGGACTCCTTGAACTCGTGGGGTCTTGCACATCCTTTGTCCCCTCTCAGGCCTTTCTCTGTCCCCTCCCTGCACTGTCTCCCAGAATGTTAGTAAAATACCTGAGGAGACATTCTTCTGAAACTGTGCCTGGCATCCACCTAAAAACATTGCTTGTAGCTCTCTGGCTTCAAGGGCTCACCGGCTGCCTTCCATGGAAGTCACCTGTGGCTTTGCTCTCCTCCTCCTCCTTTCCACCTGAGCAGAGTGCATGCACCTGGAGGCAAGCCAGGGGGAGCCAGGAGCCTCAAACTTCTTTACTTCAGTTTCCTCATCTCCCTCCACCTGACCCCTGATCCCTGCTCCACTCCAGGGTCCACCAGCATCTGCCCTTTGACCTTGCCCACTGTCCTTGGGACCTGGCCACAGCCACTGCCACTAAGTTCTACTCCCCTAGTTTGACCTTCTAGGTGCCCCCAATTCCTCCCACTCCTGGCTCTGATGATCCTCCTCACCCAACTCCCCCATCCTTGGCCATGTGGCCGGAGAAGACGCCAGGAAGACAATGAGCTTTTAGAGTCCAGAGACCACGTCCTCCTCATTTGTGTGTCCCCAGGCTGTCCCACAGCAGGGACTCACTAGGTGCTGGTGGACTTGAACCAAAATAGGCTGGATTAAATATCTAAGGGGTGTCTTGCAGTGTTCTGCCAACTGCGGAGCAGGGACACAAAAGCGCACGGTGACCTGCACTAACCCACAAGGAAATTGCGACGCATCCAGGAGGCCGAAAGCCGAGGCGGCGTGCGAGGACTACTCGGGCTGCTACGAGTGGAAAACGGGGGACTGGTCAAAGGTAAGTGTCTTCCAGCTGCAGCCATGCAGGGGACTGGGAGTCGGGAGGCCAGCTCTTGTCACGGGCCCCCATGCTATGAGGTGCCCCCGGGTTCACCTGGAAATCCATTTTCTTTCCAAACTCCCCACCTGCCAGGGGCTCCATGGGCTATATTCCAGAACCTTCTCTCTAGGCTGTACCAGCTCTGGCCTGGAGCGTGGCGGGAAGTACTCGGCATGTGGCTTGGGGACTGGCTGCCCAAAGTACAAGGTGGGGTGCTGGGTGCCAGGTCAGCTGTCCTGGGTGGGGTGCTGGGTGTACTCCAGCTTCGCACAGAGGGCTTGGCTCCCACCATCACGAGAGCCTTGTAAATGTGGGGGAACCGTGCTGGAGGTAGACCTGGAGGGGACTCAATTTCATTCATTGCCAGGACTTTCAGAGGCCCTGGGGGCAGGAAAAAGGGGGCCGTAGCCAGCTGATCAGTGCTCCCAGGCAATAAGAAGAAGAAGGATTTATGGAATGGCCTCCCCTGGAAGCCAGCACCCATGTGGCTGTGAACCAAGCATAAATCAGACAGCCCCGCCCCAGCCAGCAGCAGGCTAGACAGAGCTGGGGGATCTCAGCACCCAGCAGCCCAGGACTCGGGCAGGCTTGTTCTAGCAGGTTGAGAGGAACTGCAGGGACGCGAAGCTGGAAGGGTGTGTGTGTGTGTATGCGTGTGTGTGTGTGTGTGTGTGTGCATGCATGCATTGGTGCATGGCAGGTGCAGAGGACTCAGCCAAGAGACCCCCAACACACTGCCCGCCTCACTGCCACTCCCTTCTACTCATGGAGGGTGGGCCAGGCAAACACCCCCCATGCAGTTCTGTGAGTACAGTTCTCTGTGGAGGCCCCACGTCCTCTGTCCTCCAATGTGCATCCTCCCGGATGGGTGGTCTCTCCCAGCTTTCATTTGTCCCAATTGTCTGTTTTGCTGAACGAGTGGACGTTGCTGTTGACTGAGAGGGATGGGGTGCCACTGTCACTCACTTGGGCTCCAGTGGATTCTGAAAGCAGCCACCCTTGGTTGTTTTCCTGCTTTCGCGTGTCTGGCTTTGGAGGCAGCAGGCACATTGCCTCGAAGGAAAGCAGAGAGAAGGCTAAACACCTGCAGAGGAGTGTTGTATCCAGTGGAATCCATTGAAATCCCACTCACCAGGGCAAAAACACTGTGGTTGCAGGCATGCACTTCAACGAGAAGACTTAGGAAACTTCTGTGTACTGGGTCAGGGAGCTCAGAGGGTGTGTATCTGCAAACGTACTCTCCAGG
This sequence comes from Bradypus variegatus, assembly GCA_004027775.1. Taxonomy (NCBI): domain Eukaryota; kingdom Metazoa; phylum Chordata; class Mammalia; order Pilosa; family Bradypodidae; genus Bradypus; species Bradypus variegatus. The sequence continues at coordinate 8,805 of PVKY010000656.1, forward strand.
GGGTGGAAGGTTTGACATCAAGGTAATCTCTAGTGACTTATCCCCAGGGTGCTGTTGAGAAAGACAACCCTGTTTGCAGGGAGGATTGGCCCTCAAGTCCAAGGACATGCCACATGCTTTCTTGGGCTCCTTGAAACAAGAAGGACCAGTGTCATGGGGCAAGGCTGCCTGAGAATGGCTGTGCTCACCACCCTCCCACCCAGTACTCCTGGCCTGTGGAACCCCCAGAGCTCCAGAACCGGGGTGGGCATGCACACTCAGAAGGAAGAGCTCTTCCTCTCCCTCTGACTGGGCCGGAGAGCAGAACCCCAATCAGGCCTTTCCCCATGTGGCTCTCACGTGTTTGAAAAGTGGCCTGCAGCCGCTTAGCTATTACTAGAGCTATGCAAATCATAGATTAAATGCTGGGTCCCTGTATCCAGCCCATGGGGGAGCACTTTAAATGGGGAGAGGGATGTCTCATTTCTTTTTAGAATAACATGTCTTCTGAGTGATAGTTGAGATAGTTTTTATACAAGACCGGAAGCATTGAGAGCCATGGAAATAATGATTTATTTCTAATGAGGAATAAATTATTCTGGAGGGATTTCAATGGATGGTGTTTTTAAGGAAAATGTTGGCTGTCCACGTTAAAAGTAACTTTCTCCCTTTTACTGAAAAGATCAGTCTTGCAGTAGATTTCCTGGTGCATGTGGGGGTCCCATGGGGGGAGCCTGGTCTGTAGATGTGAGGCCTCAGATCAAGTCCCAGGGGTGCCCCTCACCACCCCAAAACATCTCCGAGCCCCTGTCTTCTCTGCAATGTGAGGATAGCGGCTCCTTTCAGAGGCCTTGGAAGATCAGGTGAAACCATGTCCACAGAAAGACCTGTGAGCTGCAGAGCCCCAGGCAGAAGTTAAAGAGAGCCCATCTCTGGTCAAGGTCATGCAAACATTGCTACATCTGCACATTCAGCTGTTGGACAGTGTCCTGCATACGGGGCAGGGAAGTTGGGGCTCAGGCCCCCCTGAACTTAGCAATGAACATTGTGCCATGAGAGGGGGGAGTTACAGCAAGCGTCACCACTCCGACACCACTTGCGAAGCCAGCCCCTGCTCTGGTAGGGTCTTTCCACCCTCCCCACCTACCCAGCCTGCCCACCCAGCAGGGGCTCTCCCTTGGGCCTGTGGCCAAGTTGCTGTGATTCAGCCAGAGTTTCCTGAGCTCCTGTTCTGTGCCAGACCCTGCACTAGGCACTGAGGGTACAAGAGTGGATAATGACACAGCCTAGATACAGATAGACAGACAGAAAGACAGCCAACTACAGGAGGCTATGCTAAGTCCCACTGGGGCAGATGTGAAATCGGGGCTGTGCAACCCAGCCCCTGCCTGGGGAAGCCACAGATGGGGGTGCTGGTGGATACTACTATTACGGGGATCAGAGGCATTGACCCCTGATACCCACCTATGATTTAGAATTTACAGAGCACTTTCCCCCATGTCTCATTTGATCCTCACAACCTCATTTTATGGATAAGGAGACTGAGGCTCAGAAAATGGCAGGACTAGAAGTCAGGCCCCTGTCTTCTGACCCTAGATCTACCTTTCAAGTAAATGGCGATATCGAAGACTTAGATACTTAATTTGAAAAGTAAAGGAGCTGAAGTCTAGGATGGCTGCAGCTCTAATCATTATAGGCAGTCCTTGTTATAAACCAAGTATCTGCCCAGTCTCTCTGCAGCCCGACCTCCCCATTAAGACCTGCTCCCGCAAATAGAGCTTTGTATCAGTCATTTACATTTTAGTATAAATTTGTTGTCTCATAGGAGAGCCTGCATTTTGAGTCATATCTTAATTATGAGATTAAAAGCTGAGTCCTAATTAGAGGAAATTTGAACATTGAAAAGGAAGTATGAGAGGTTCTGGGGACACTAGGGCCGTTTTCTGGGATATGTGAAATCATACAGTGGAGGCAACCAGCACTTTGCATTAACACGGGGGAGAGCAGAGCCTCCATCCAGTATTCCTCTGGGGAGTCTGCAGCAGCAGTGAAGGGGGGCGGTCCTCAAAATTCAGAGCTTTTCTGGCAGGGACTTGGAATGGAGCCCTTCGTGTGGGTGAATCAAGCCGGCCTTAGGGCCATGGGGTTACAAAGAAAAGTCCAGGGCCCAGACCCTATTCGGTTGAAAGAAATGAGTTTTCTGAGGAGTGATAAGAGTCCCCAGAAATTTCCAGGAGAGGCTCTTGCATGGAGGGTGAGGACAGGTCATAGGTGCTGAGCTCAGGAGTCTAAAGGTCTCCTTCGACCCCCTGCTGTCCCCTCCATTCTCCCAGACTCCTCATCAAACCAGCCACCTTCGAGCAGTGTGAGGTAAGAGCACGGCCACCAGGCCACTCACTCCCCAGGCCACACGGTGGGTTCCCTCCAGTGCCTGGAAGAGGGCCCATTGGTCAGAGGCACCGTCGTCACTAGGAATGCTTCTGTTTCACCACACGCCATGTCCATGGCCTCAGAGTCAGGTCCTGGGGTCCACAGCCTGGGTCTGCGGTGACCGGGGCAAGTGACTGTCTAACCTTGTCTCGGCATCACTCTCTGCTGATGGGTCCATAGATGCCCACCCCAGAGGGCTGACTGAGGACAGATGACAGCCTTATAGGGCACGTGGCCCCAACGCCTGTGGATAGGAGGTGCCCAGCAATTTATCGTCATCACCCTCCTCCTCATCATCCCAAACACTCCCAGCTATCTTGTCTCTCATCAGAATCCCATTTTTTATATGGGCTTGTAAAATATTTATGTCTTAGGAGAACAATTCTTTGGATGTGGTCCAGGCCCCATAAAACAGTGCCTGCCCTGGCTGGGTGCCCGCGTGGGATGAGCAGGGCTGGGGGGTGGGGCAAGGCACAGTTCCCCGGCAGTGCTGAGCACTTGGGCCTCCTCTCCCGGGGAGCCTTTTCAGGCAGCCACTGATGGGGCGATGATGTTAGCACACTGTCAGAGCTACCCTTCCAGCCTCCTCGGTGGGCCGGGCTCCACCCCCACAACCAGAATCAAGAGCACTGGGGGGTCATGCAGCTGCCTTCAGGGCCCTGGGCTCACCTTGGCCTTTTGGTCCCCTGGCCATAGAGACCCAACCAAAATCTGCAGGTGGGCAGGCTGCAAATGCAGAGGAGTGGGGAGAAACCCAAAGCCAAGGCTGAGGGAAAGAAGAAAAGAATCAGCTTGAAAAGCATGCACCGAAGTGGGGGAGGGTGTGTGTGTGTGTGTGTGTGTGTGTGTGTGCGCGTGCGCATACCCACATGTGTGGAAGCTGAGGCAGACAGAGTGGGAAATTTCATTATTGCTTCAACATGCCACTTCAGGTTTCAACAGCTTCCGAGGTTTTCATAGCTCATGCCAAGCCTGGGGTGCAGGGGGCAATCTGTCAAAAACACTTTTGTAGAGCTTTTGACATTTCACCAGCCAAGCCTTTCAGACACAGACACACACAGAAAAGTGGAGTTATTGTAAAGATTCTTCCCCCAGTCCCTCTCATTCTTTGCTCTCCAGGACCTGCCTGAGAAAATAACCCACTGATATCCCTGGGGGAGAGCAGGGAGGGGCGTCTGTGTGCATTGAGGGGCTCCCCCTGTCCGCTACTTCACTCTAACAGAGATCCTCACCCCAGCCTGGGCCTGCTCTGTAGGAACCAGACTTCATGTATTTATTGAATATCCATGTAGCATTTTCTTCTTTCGGAAATTTCTATGACCTCCTTGAGCTAATTGTCAAAGCGTCCCTTTGGGATCCAGTGTTATTTATCATTGTGATTTCACTGATGGGGGTGCTGAGGCGTAAGAGGTCACCACCATGGTGGAGGGTGTCCGCCAGGGTGCGGGGAGCAGAGAGCTGGGGGACAGTGTGGCCAAGGAGAAAGAACACAGTTTTAGGGCCGGGCAGGCCAGGGCCTGGGGCCCCTTGCTGTGTGACTTGGAGAAAATGACCCAGACCCTCTGAGCTTCACATTCTGCCTCTGGATGGCCATGTCCTGCCCCTGCAGAGCTCGTCCGTGCATTTATTGCATGCATCCTACATTCAAGCATTGCCTTGGCCACAGCGCTGTTTAAGGTTACCACAAAAGTCAGCGTGAGAGTTACAGGGGTCGCAGGTCAGCCCCGAGCCCAGGATGTGACTGCTGTACAGGAGGTGGGCCCTGCTACTATTTTTATTATTATTAATCATAACACCTTCACAGTACCTCACTGTCACTGCTTCAAGGAACAGAAGGCCTTTCCCCCTTTTGTGCAAGAAATTCGTATCTACTTGGAGGAACTCTTTTCCTCACAGTCACTTCAGAATTTGCATCAATATCATATGAGTAAATCCACATCAATAAATACTTGTCTCTCCTTTGTGGCCAGGAACCTTCTGTTACTGCACCAAAATTTCCCCCTCGGTTTTTGCTTCTCCAGTGAGACCTCACCCCAGTGTCTTTTGATGTATCCTCTTCACCCACATCAGGTCCCACTCGATGTGGGGGGGGGGCAAAGGGGTCCCACCGGGCTTGCTGGGGCCACCCAGGCATCATGTGTGGAGCAAAGCTGCAGGCGCTTGCTGGGGAGGGCCCAAGAGGAGCCAGCCTTTGTCAGGTTGTCTGGCAAGAAGCTTTACGGGTAAATTTATTGCTGTTCCCATTTTTGCCTCAGTTAACTGAGTCTCAGGGAGAGACGTTAAATTTCAAAGTAATGCGCACCTTGAAAAAATGCCCGTCGGTGGAAGCGAGCGTCAGGCAAGACCAGATACGTTGTTTTACCGCTCTGTTTGTTTGGATTTTGAGAGCCTGGAAAAATGGCTTTGCAGCCATGCTTGGGGCTGAGGCAATGCTATCAGCTGCGTGGACTCCCCACTGTTCAGCTAAAGGTGGAGGCGCATGGGGGGAGCTGAGAGATGAAATTCACAATGGGCGCCTGTTACCGCAGCTCGGGTTACAGAAGACGGCTCAAAACAACTCCTTCTGACTTGTCTGGAATCTCGTTTGTCTCCAGTGCCAAGTGGGAAAATCAGCCTCTAACTGTGCTCCCGGGGTCTGGCTGAGCCGCTGGCTCCCCTCTGCGGGATTCCCACCTGCCTGGGGCCAGATGTTGGCAGCCAGGGGAGAGCTAAAGAAGTAGAGTGGGCAGCAGAGCGTCCTTTCCAAGCTCAGCTCTCTTTGCCCTTGCTGGTAATAATAATAGCCATCCTTATTGAGCACCCACTGTATTCTAGACTTCCTATGGGGCACGCTGCTAGATGTGTTGTCTCGAATTGTGGAAACCAGCCTGCATGGAGGGTTTTCTTATCCTCGTGCAACACATGAGGACATTGAGGCACAGGCATTTGCTGTAGGTCACTGGGCTAGTAAGTGGGTGTGCTCTACGCCCACAGGCCCATTCTTCTGGCCGTTGCACCGTCCATCACACCACCCAGCCTCCCTGGAGAAACTCCAGTGAAGGAGTGTGATCACACTCCTGGGCAGCATGGCCCACCCAAAGCACGTGGATTTTAGGTTAGGGCTAGGTTTGGCGCTCACCTTGACTTGAATAGAAAAGTGCCGGTGTGCAAGGCAGGCAGCCAGCAGGCACGGCAAAGGATCAGCAGGCTGAATTTGCCACTTTTATTTTTTAATTATGTAGGTAATTCTGTCTTACAATAGAAAACATCAAAAGAGAAAAAGTAGTTCCACAAACCATAGGGTAACATGGTACTATATCTGATGGATTGTCTTCCAGACTTTTATATCGGTACACACTTTCACATAAATTGTTCAAAAATGGGCTGGTTTCTGGTTTCTGTACATACTATTTTGTAACCTTTATTTTTTCCACCTAGCACAGTGAAGGATCCACTGTGCCACTGGCTCTGACACAGTTCTCAGGTAGACAAGCAAACATCCCCACGTTCTGGAACGTTCTTCCAGGTGCTCTAAAACCATTTGCAGCCCATAGCTATGGGAACTGCCCACACCCATCCCTAGGATTCCAGCTAAAATTTAGTCTAAACCTAATCCCAAGGGTAAAATCCATAGGAGGGGCAGAGCCTGGGGCACCGCCAGCCAGGACGGTCGTGCAGCAGTGAGCCCCAAAGTGCACCGTCAGTATTTGAGGGGCCCCCTGGCTCGCAATCACCCAGCCTCACTGTGACCTCCCGGAGCAGTTCTTTTTATGAAGAATGGAAAATTAAACCCATGACCCAGGCTAGGAAGGATAATGGGTAAAAGGTGGAACTAGCCAACCACCCCATTCTCTGATTTCTGATGTCCCATAAAGCACCACCCATGAAACGCCCTTGTTCATATAAGAGGATTTGGTCCTTGGGGCGGGGCAGGTTGGGTCCCCAACTCCATGACCATGGCTGAGACGTGACCCCTCGTAGCTCAGGGCCTGCATCAGCCTCGGAGGGGGCTTGTGGCCTCCTGGGAGACCACGGGAGAGAGTCAGCCGGGCTGCTCCCTCGGGAGCGGGGGCCACGTTGCCTCGTGGTCAGGCTGTGCAGAGGGAGCCGGTGGGAGTCACAGTGGAGGCGTCCCTTCTGGGACCCGGACACCCAGCGCCTGCCTGCCCTGCCCTGCATGCACTCCCTCTCCCAAAAGGAATGTGGAGACTTTTCTGGAAGAGAGTCATGCAGATGCCAAATAGTCACAGAATGGAGACCCCAATGTAGAATGTGGAGACTTTTCTGGAAGAGAGTCATGCAGATGCCAAATAGTCACAGAATGGAGACCCAAATGTAGGCCAATCCCCTGCTTCCCCAGGGAGCAGGGCTTTTTTTAAATTATATTACCAATTTAGATGTAGAAGCCCCTTTAATGGTATGGGTGGACTATTCAAAGGCCTGCTTAAATATGTCCCTCACTAAGGTAAGTACACATGTGTATTGAAAGTTAAACGTTATAAAGATATTTTAATTTAGGACTGTTATTTTCTCTAGCATATTCTAACGTTAACCCAGATGAGATGGCATAAGTGATTCATAAAGATTTGAATTGTGTTCCCGGTCACCATGAGCTCCACTTTCTGGGTCATCGGGCCCGTTTGGGTGGTCATTGAGCTGCAGCCCCTTTTGAGCTTGGGCGTGCTGCTCTCGCCAGACTTCCCTTTTGCGCTGCTTTGTATTCTCTTCCTTTCCCCGCTGGGTGTGCACTCACGGGCTCTGGGTAAAACCACCCTCCCGATGGCTTCTGAAAGTGAGCCTCCGAAACCTCTCCCACGTCCTCCCTCATGGGTCACTGTGAGTCTGCTTCTGCTTCCCTTACATTTCTTTGCCACCTTTTTCTTTTTAAACCCTAGGTGAGCATCTCAGTCAGATCCCTAGGGAGCACTGATTGAGGTCCCTCAGTTTAGTGTGACTTTCCCAACAGTCCTGTGAGTGCAAAATAATTGAGGGCACTCCTTGCCCCTACCCCCGAACCGTGAGAGGGTTGATTCTTACTTAAATATAAGGCAACTTACTGTTTGCAAGGTGTAATTTTGGGAGAAAGCCTTCCCCCAGCCCTGTGAGCACACCTGTCATTTGGGTGGGCGCTGTGGCTGGCTGTCCACGCTTGCCTTAATCACACATTTTCACATATAAATACTCTGCTTAATAGTTTGAAAAGAGACCTCCTTGCTTGCAAGCTTGGCTACTGGGAAGGTCCCACTAAGTAAGAGGTTCTCCGCTCTGGGTGCCCATTGCAGTCTCCTGGAGGGCTTTCAAAAACACTGGTGCCTGGACCTCCAGAAATCCTGCTTCCATTGGTCGGGACCTCAGGACTTGTAAAAGCTCTGATAAGTCAGGGGACGTCTCAGAGGGCGCTGGCGGCTGCACGACCGGATCAGATCCCAGCAGCCACCGGCACCCTCTGAGACATCCCCCGGACAGAGAAGTTCCTTCCAGGCAGCACTGGCGCCTGTGAACAGCTCCCTGTCTGGGGGAGACTGCCTCATGCGACCTCAAACTTCCATGTGCCTGGGTGCCAACTCCCAAGGGCTGGATGGAGCCCGGGAATCTGCATTTTTAATGCAGGACTCACTCTTGAGGATGCCACCAGCCACTGAGGGAATACGGAGCACAGCCCCATGGCCGTTGCCCTTTCCCTTTTGGACATGCCCAGGGCGACAGACGCCTCTTGTGGTTTTGCCACCTCTTGTGTGACTCGAAAGGATTCAGACCCCTTTGGAGCATTGTTCCTTCTTACCTGCCTTTAGGATTCTAAGGTGTAAAGGCGTAGTCCTGCTTGTCAGACCAGAAGGCCAAGGGGCACACCTGGAGCACCCAAGCCCCTGGGAGAGCAGGCAGGTGTGATATAGTATCTCCATGAGCTCCTGCCGAGCCTGTCCTGGGTGACTCCTCACAGCCCGAGGAAGGCCCTTCCTCCAGCTCAGCCCACGATCAGGCCCCAGGAGGAGATGGGAGCACAGCGGCTGGAGGACACCTGGTGTCCTCAGCATCTGTGGCCATGGGAAGGCCAGAGCTCCTGCCCCAACCTTCAAGGCCCCCTGCTGTCTCCACTGGGAGGCTCCTTTATTAATTCCAGCTGGGACTCACCACCCCCCCACTGCCTTGCTCTCCAAACCCTGCAATCACAGCCTGTAGACCTTTGGGGGACACCAGACAGAGGAGGTGCACAGAAGGAGCTGGCCTCCGTCTGGGAAAAGACCAGCTTCATGGACAGACAGTTCCTTGGAGAGTGGGCACAAGGGCCTGAGGGGCTGGGAGAGCTGGGGAGGAGTAGGGTGCCTGGCAGGCTTTTCTCTGTGAAATACTTTACAAGAGGGAGACGGGCAACAGCAAGGAGGAAAGAACTGTGTAGTAAAGTCTCACCAGGCCCACAAATTGGGAATCTGGAACCATCCATTGAACTGCATTGATTCTTAGTTTTAGCAAGCCCAGCCTCCTCTAGCTAGCTCTGCAACTGCTAGAGGTGCCGCAAGTTAGTGCTTTGGTATCTAAATTAGAACTGCTAGCCACATTCCACTCCTAGGTATATACCCCAAAGAATTAAAAACAGGGATTCGAACAGATAACGTGTACACCAACGTTCATAGCAGCATTATTTACAGTCACCAAGAGGGGGAAGCAACCCAAGTGTCCATCCATAGATGGATGGATAAGCAAAATGTAGCATATCCACACAATGGAATACCACGAATCATATACAGGAATGAACTTCCAAAACGTGCAATAACGTGGATGTACCTTGATGACATCACAACTGAGTGAAATAAGCCAGACACAAAAGTGATTCCACTAATATGAAATGGCTAGAACAAGCAAATTCATAGAGACAGTAAGTAGATTCCAGGTTACTGGGACTGGAGATGGGAATGGAGAATTAATGCTTCATGAGCGCAGAGTTTCTGTTTGGGATGATGGAAAAGTTTTGGTAATGGATGCTGGTGACGGGCACGACATTGTGAATGTAATTAATACTGCTGAAGTGTATACTTAAAAATGGCTACAGAGTGCCTGCGACTCCATGACCCCACTGGTGGCACTACGGTGGTGCCCAGGCCTCCACCGATGATGCAGGCAAAGGCCCCTAGGCTTCAAAAATGCCAGCGGAGAGTATCCAAGCCAGGGAGACCCGGCTGGGTTCAGTGTGACTTATGTTAGCTGCATGGAGCAACAGGACCATATTTGGGAACTGCCTCTTCTTCAGTCTGGTGACCGTGAAGGGATGAAAACATCTGAATGACGTGCTGCTCAGTGGCCTCCTGGACCCCTGAGGTAAGACATTCATGAGCCTCAGTTCTATTGTCAACAGAGACACTTTTCTCTGAGAGCTGGATGAGAGAGCTTATTGCTTCAGTTTCCAGGACCCCAACGGTGGCTGGCCATGGAGGAAAACAGCTTGGATGCTTAGTGCTTGGACTGTCTGAGATTGAAAACCTGGAGGAAGATAGTTGGTGGCAGAACTACTGACAATGAAACCAATGGACTCAGTGACATTCAATGATGTAGCTATCAACTTTACCAAGGAAGAGTGGGCCATGCTGGACATGAACCAGAGAAAGATGTTCAGAGATGTTATGCTGGAGAATATCAATCATCTGGTGTTCATGGGGTATCACATCTGCATATCAGAAGTGCTTTCACAGTCAGAACATGGAGAGCTGTGGAGAGAAAGATTAAGGTTTCTCCAAGTACAGAGTCCAGGCAGGGAAAATGACCATAAAAAAGAAGAAATGATAACCATGCAATATATCTCTAAGAAGCACATGTCTACCAACCATAAAAAACAGATTTGTCACACTGAAGAGTATCCCATTGAAAGTAATGATTTGGGAGAAAATTTCACTCACTCCACAATGACTGACATGGGAAAGAAACCCAATGTAAACAAACAATTTCAAAGAGTTGTCAGTTATCATTCATTCTTTGGTCAAAATAAGGAAACACGAACTAGATGTAAGTCATATAAGTGTCATCAATTTGGAAAAGTCTTCAGAAGTAGTTCTGGCCTTAGACAGCTTGAGGAAATTCACACTGGAGAAAAGCCATATGGCTACCATCTATGTGGGAAAGACTCCACTGATAGTGCTACTCTCAGACAACATGAAAAAATTCACACTGTGGAGGATCCATATGTCTGCCATCTATGTGGGAATTCCTTCAGTCAAAGTTTTAACCTTAGGCAACATGAAAAAATTCACAATGTGGAGAAACTGTATGCCTGCCATGGATGTGCAAAAGATTTCATGGATAGTACCACCCTCAGACAATGTGAGAGAACTCATACTGAAGTAAAAGCATATGTCTGCCATGTATGTGGGAAAAACTTCACTGATAGTTCTACTCTCAGACAGCATAAGAGAACTCACACTGGGGAGAAACCCAATGACTGCAATATATGTGGGAAATCTTTCAGTCATTGTGGTAAACTTAGGCAACATGAAAGAATTCACACTGGAAAGAAACCCAATATCTGCAATATATGTGGGAAATCCTTCAGTCGCTGTGGTACACTTAGGCAACATGAAAGAATACACACTGGAGATAATCCCAATAGCTGCAATATATGTGGGAAATCCTTCAGTTATCATAGTAACCTTAGGCAACATGAAAGAATTCACACTAGGGAGAAACCCGATGACTGCAATATATGTGAGAAATCCTTCAGTGATTCAGGTACCCTTAGGAAACATGAAAGAATCCACACTGGAGAGAACCCCAATGTCTGCAATATATATGGGAAATCCTTCAGTTTTTGTGGTAACCTTAGGCGACATGAAAGAATTCACACTGCAAAGCAACCACAAGTCTGCCAACTATGTTGGAAATCCTTCTATGTACATGACAAACTTAGGCAACATGAGAAAACTCATACTGGGGAGAAACCGTAATTTGGCCATCCACATGGGAAATCCTTCCATCTGCATGGAAAACTTAGGCAACATGAGAGGACTCACACTGGGAAGAAACTATAAGTCTGCCATGTATATGGAAAATCCTTCCATTTATGTGGTAAACTTAGGTTACATGAAAGACTCGCAGTGAGAAGAGACTATACACCTGTCAGGTATGTGTGAAGTGCTTCACTGATAGTCTCAGATGACATAAAGTAATTAACACTGGGGAGAAAACATTTCTCCCATCTAAGTAGGAAAATGTTTAGACATTATTCTGCTGTTGGGCATCAGAGAACTCATTAAGTATGTTTTGTTTATGGAAGAGTCTTCAGCCACAGCTCTAACATTTAAAATAAAAGAATTCACATACGAATGTAATAAATATCTCTCAATGTAAAAAAAAATGGCTACAGTGGGAAATTTTGTGCTTTTTTTATATTATAACGGCAACAAAAAAGTTAGCCACAAATAATAGCCCATGGTTCTGTTACGCAAGAAAGGTTTACTTCTTTATTTTCTTTAACTTAGTTCTGAGCCTCAACCATCCAGGCTCGTGGGAAATTGAGCCCCACTCATCGCTGGGCTCCTCTCTGGGCCAAGGACAGGCAAAGGCTCACGTCTTCCCCAACACAGAGCCCCTGAGAGATCCCTCTGGTGATGGGGCCCCCATCTCTCCTGGGTGCCATTGGCCGCCCTGTCCATTGTCCCTAGAATTCCAAAGCCTGACTCTTTGCTTGGAGCAGGGGTGAGAAGCGGGAGGTGCAATGCAGAGGAAACCAATATAAATTAATCTTCCAGCAATAATTTTCAAAGAGTCTCCACCTGGGTGGCTGGTCAGCTCTGCCCTGCAGTTATCCCAGGGAGGAGGGGACGGTGCCCAGGGCTGTCCGTATTGGGAGGCCTCCAGCTCAGGCCATCTCTGTCCCCACAGTGCTCAGCGACCTGTGGGAAGGGCCTGCAGTCCCGGGTCGTCCAGTGCATGCACAAGGTCACCGGGCGCCACGGGAACGAGTGCCCTACCCTCGCAAAGCCAGCCGCCTACAGACAGTGCCACCAGGAGGTCTGCAATGACAAGATCAATGTCAACACCATCACGTCCCCCCGCCTCGGTGAGTGCCTCTGCAGCTACCAGTCCCACGGGCAGCCAAGCTTTATGCCAGGAAGCCCCCTTCTTGGCATTCTTAGAGGCCAACACATTTCAGAGATGAAATGTAGACGAAACAGCAGTCTCAGACACTGGGTTGACTATCCCGCTGTGGGGAACACATGAGAAAGTCCCTCAAATGTTTGAGAGTTCCCGAGAGTGGGAGAGCCAGGAGAAGTTCTTGTCTCTGGGAACCACAGCTCTGTGGGCTCCGTTTTTTACTGAGGCCCTGAGGTGCATACAGGGGGTACCCTTTGGGCTGATGTTTGAGGAGAAGACAGGCACGTAGGGTAGAAAGGAGTCAGTAAATTCATCGGGGGGCTGCCGTGTGAGCAGCTTTGACTCAGGGTGCTCCAAACTGTCCCTTTTCCAGTACAGACTTCAGGCCAGGGAGGCCTGAGCCGTCAGAAACTTTCAATACTGATGAATCCTTTTAATAGCATTGCTGCTTTTGCAAATGGAAATCCCGGGGGAATATTTCCCCATCCAAAGCCTCTTTTCCTAAGGCTGGAACCTCAGGAAACAAAGGTGGTTTCTGAGCAGGCTCGTTGGGGGTGCTTTGAGGCTGCAGAGTTGCCCGGGTAGCTTGGCAAGCACACGCCTCCTTGGCAGCCTCCAGAGCTTCTAGCAGGGCCTTCTCCCTGCATACCAGGACTGGGGGAGATTTGGGCCTCTTGTCTGGTCTTGCAATGCCTCTTGTTTGCAACCCCGCCTGCCCATGCCCACTGCTTGTATAGATGCTATGGCTCAGAAACAGAGTGGCCAGTGTGCACTCCCCTAAAGAGGCAATGAGACCACCAAACACAGTTGCGGTGGCTCAGGCTGCTCTAGCATGCAAGCAGCATCCACAGTCCATGGAAGTGGTGGGTGCAGGGGAGCCCCGAGAGTGTCAGAGCAGCCGCGTCCTGGAAGGCCATGTTTCACGCCATTTCCATGCTGTGCATAACCCACGGGCTCTCTCTCTCCCCCATCCCCTTAGCCGCTCTGACCTACAAATGCACACGAGACCAGTGGACGGTGTATTGCCGGGTCATTCGAGAGAAGAACCTGTGCCAGGACATGAGGTGGTACCAGCGCTGCTGTCAAACTTGCAGAGACTTCTATGCCAGCAAGATGCGCCCACCGCCGCCAAGCTCCTGACACAGTCCAGCGACCCCAGAGCCCCTGCGCCGGGTCCAGGGACTGGAGCTCAGCAGGTCCTGACAGCACCCCCACCCCAACCAGGAGCTCACCATCCTGCCGCCTGCGCCTCCCAAAGTGCCCGCTGCCCACCCACGGGCCGTCTCCAGAATCCAATCACATAGAACCTGAGAGCACACTTGACATTGGCCATCAGTGCTTTTTACTTAATATATTATTAACAGCCACCGGATGGCTTGCTACAGTAAGAAAATAGACCAGAGTCACAAAATAATTATAGTTTCTAAGTTCTGTGTACCTCGAAGGGAAACACTTTTGGCAAACCGTGGTGAAGAGAGAGAGGAAGGGAGACATCATTTAGTGTTTCCAAAGTGGCTGTCCTTGGACGTTTGAATTCCTGGCGTTTGGTGCACCACAAGGGGACAATCCCATAAATGAAACATTTCATGTGAAAAGAGGCTTTATTCTGAAAGCCAAACATCGCAAATGGAAGGACAGATATCAATAAGCCTCTCCTAACAGCTCTCTGGAGAAGGCTGCACTGCCAAAGACCGCAATCCTTTTAATCTGCATTCTTGACAATGCATGTCAAGGAATTTGCTTCTCTACCTGTCCCTGAAACCATCTTCTTCTTTCGATCCTGGGCCTTGCCTTGGAAGCTCATTGCTGAGTGTTTAAATCTTGTAAGCAATAAGGTCACCAGCACCCTGGAGTTCTGCGGGAGAGAATATTCAAGAAGCGTTCAGGTTTGGGGAGGCACCATAGTTTCAGATCTCTGCTGAACACCATACAACGGAACCTTCCTCCAAAGTGCTGTTGACACAAGGTAATTTTGGCAGTGGAATTGCTTCTGGGCATAATGGTGAGCTTGGGCATCATCAGGGTGTGTGATGAAGCTCTGCCTCCTGGAGCCTCTGATCTAACCAGTATTCATCAAGCTTTGCACGTCACAGATGCCACAGCCCTTCCTAGTGGCTTCCTTTTGGCCTTTGCCATTTATCTGAAGTCAAGTAGTTTTAGACTCTCTTGGGACTCAAGCTCAGGCCCAGAGTCTGCAGAGGAAGGCCTGACTTCTTCATCCTGGCATTGGCTGTCTGTTCCCAGGGCCACTCAGCTGGGATCAGGGAGGAGAGCCCCTGGCTGGGCCTGCTGCCACCGTCCCTCTCAAGCCTTCACATAGCTCAGAACCCCCTGGACCCTTCACCATCATGGTTGTCGTTATGGACTCATCTTCTTGGTGGGGCAAGAATGGTGCTCAGAAAGACACAAAGAAGGTCTTTCCCTCTTGCAGTCCCCTCACCTTCTCCAGAAGCCAGGGAGGCAGGCCTTCTTGAGAGCATAAGGGATGGGCAGCCAGCCTGGGAGCAGAAGGCTGTTCCAGCAGCAGCTCGGTGGGTGTTTCATGAGTGCTTGAGTTCGAGGACTTTGAGAAGCCCACCTTCTCCTCCCTTATTTCAGACAGAGGATCTCACTTAGGCTCATTTCCTGGCGATCATCTCCACATTCCCTTGATTTATTAGTGCTGTGTTTATGCTTTTTTTTTTATGTCCCAAGTTTAGGGTTAGCTTAAATCAAAAAGAAAAAAATAGAAAACTCTCTACCACCTTCTCCCGTCTTTGGGTTGTTTGCTTTTGATTTTTAAAACTCTAGAGACAGATATGATGGGGATGTCAGGGAATTTCTTCAGTTCCACTTGAATCAACAAGAAGCTATTGAGAAATCCTTTAGGAGCTCTCTGGAAAGTACCGAGCAGAGGACCCAGCCTGCGGGGGCCAGCAGTTGCCCAGGGTCTGTGCAAGCAGGCTGTCCCGCCCTGCCACTCAGTTTCGACCACCAGCCAGCTTCCACAGCCCCCCTTTCCACAAAGCCCTCAGAGGCTTGAGGAGTGGGTTTCCATTTTTCCCCAGTCCCAAACCGGCTCTTCCTTCACCACAGGACGACAGAAAGACCTCTTGGGGCTGTGGAACAGAGCTGGGACAGCCAGCTGAGGAAGCCCACAGCCTCTTTGCTTGCTCATCTGCATGGGTTGGGCAGGCGGGCGCTCTCCTGGTGCCTCTGGAGATGCCCCAGCCCCCCTCACTGGGTCAACTGGACTCCCCCTGGCAAGGGCCCCAGCACCCTACGAAGGCCAATGACTGCTTCCATTGCCACCGCTCCGGGAGCGCGTGTCTTTCAAACTCTTTGAACCATCCCTGTTGTTGTTATTTTGAAAGCCCTCAGCCCGCCCTCTATTTATGCCACCAGTGATGAATTGCTTATGATGCAATCCAAAGCAATCGTGACAGTCTTCTTCCACTCTGTAGAGGAGACATTGAAGTTCTGTGACCCCAATAATGATGCTTCTGTGTTGTTAACAATACCCTGTACTGTTACTCGAGTACTGTACCCTTTTGTTTGCACACATGTGCTCCTGACCACAGTCTCACGATCTTATTGGTGCTATTTTTATTGGTGCAAAAGAAACGCTCTGAGTTGACCTTGGCCTGATGTTCTCCAAATAGAGGGATAGAGCCTCAAGGACATTAATAACATGCTTTTCTTTTTCATTTCAGAGTCAAATGTATATATTTTCCATTAGTTAACTTTCAGTATGTACTGTATCTGAGGTATTTTTATTTTACTTTTTGGTGCTGGTTTTGGAAAAAAAAACAAAGAAAAATGAACAGAAGACAAACATTGGAAACCATTGTCAGTGAAAACAATGACCCATTTCATTGGAAGCAAGTTGAAAATGTTTAATAAATTTTTTTTTCTCCGGAACAATTTTAAGACAGTCTGTGAAGTGATAGACAAAACCCAGTCCTTCTGGGCTGACAGGGGTGGCCGTGCCCTTCCGTCACTGCAGTGCTCAGTTTACCTGGGTTTTGGCTGCATCAGGCCAGTGTCAGAGGTCACTGGTAAGTCACTGACAGGTGGCCACATCTCCCCGAGCGAGCACCAACAAATCGGTGGTGCATCCCTGCGTGCTTGCAAATTCCCAGGCAGGGACGTGAAGGCTGACAGCTGTACAGAGTCTGTGTGTCTGATGCTAACAGCAGCCACCTCACTGGCTGGGCTCCACGGGGGTGACCCTGCCACAGGGGACCCCTCAGACAGAGCTCAGGCCCAGAGGGGGCCAGAATGGGTGCCTGCTCCCTGCAACACCAGCTCTCCAAACTTGATTCCCACGCTCCAGCCTGCTGACACCCCAAGTGGCTGCCCTCCTCCAGCAGCTATGAGCAGGAGTCCTGGCCCTTCCGATGTCCTGGCACTAGGGACACAGCAAGGGGACCCCAACCTTTTAACTGGGGCAGTTGCATCTGGGCCTGGCTTGGAGCAGGGGTGTCCTAGATCCTGGTCGGTTTAGCCTCCTCCTTGTATCAAGGAGAAAGAGCCCCCTATTGAAGAGCTTGCAGCCGCCTTAGACAGAGAGGGCATCCTTTTACCGTCGGAGCAGCACACAGAAATTTTGCTCAATGAAAACCATGTGTTTCACAGACAACAAAATCCCCCAGCCCCTTGGTTGCCAGGAAACCTGTAGCTAGTGTTAATGCTCAGGAACAATCATCCACTTGTCCCAGGGACCTTTTAGAACCTTCTCCTCCTTTCCCTCTGCGTTCTGATCTCTCCAGTGATGTAAATTTTTTAATGTGATTTTATTTGGATATGTTCACATACCATATAATCCATCCAAAGTATATAGTCAGTGGCTCACAGTGTTCATCATACAGTTGTGCACTCATCGTCACAATCCATTCTAGAATATTTTCATTACTCCAAAATAAAGAAAAATCAAAATCAAAAAGAATACCCAAAACATCCCATACCCCTTATCCCTCCCTATTAGTTATATATTCTTTTGTCTTTATTTTATTACTCATCTGGATACACTGGATAAAGGAAGTCACAAGATTTTCACAATCACACGGTCACACAATAAAAGCCATATAGTTATACAATCATCAAGAATCAAGTTGACTGGATTATTGTCCAACAGATTCAGGTATTTCCTTCTAGCTGCTCTAATACATTAGAAACTAAAAAGGAATATCTATATAATGCATAAGAATAGTCTCCAGAATCACCTCTCGACTCTGAAATCTCTTAGCCACTAAAACTTTATTTTGTTCCATTTCTTTTCCCCCTTTTGTTCAAGAAGTCATTCTCAATCCCACGATGCCAGGGCCAGGCTCATCCCTGGGAGTCATGTCCCACGTAGGGGGGAGGACAGTGAGTTTATTTGCAGGTTGGCTGAGAGACAGAGGTCCAGTGGTGGACATTTTTAACAGCCCTGCTGGTATAACATTTCTTTATAAGCTGCTCCGACGCCTGGATGACCCCCAGCGACTCTGGTTCGTTAGGTTGGCAAGCTCTCAATCAAGTGTTGGGCAAGCTGCTATTAGGAACCCAGCACTTCCTGGAACTGCAAAGAATGCAAAAGAAAGAACAGAAGATGGGATCAGGATTCCACGGCCCTGCTGGGCAGACAAGCCTGGGGACCGGACCATGGAGAACGAGTGAGAACAACAGGAACTCCAAGAAGGGAAAGATCAGGGACTTCCTTCATGTGTTTGTTGATTGACAGTCCTGTTCTGGAACTCCGAAGGATTGGGTTGGGGTATCTTACAGTGGCACTCTCCCTCTCCAAAGGATCTCAGCAAAACCCTAATGTTCCTTCTTCCAGAAACAAATCTTCCTGCATCTGTGCCCACCTTCCCTGCCTGGCTCTCTTCCCACTGTGTTGTGTACACTGTCTCCACTTCCTAACTTCCATTTATTCCCCAGGCCACTCCACTGGCTTTCACCCACTGCATTGCAGAATGTCAGTGACCTTCATGGGGTCAAATCCCATAGACATTTACTCATGCTCAGCTTTCCTGATAGTTGCTTGCCCTCTCCTTTGCGATATCCTCTTCTCCCAGCTTCTGGCATGCCATACTCTCCCACTTTTTCTCCTCCTCATGGTTTGGCTGGCTCCACCTTCTCTGCCTGCTCTCTGAGTGATGGAAAGCTCAGTCCTTCACCCTCATCTCTCTCTCTCCCTACTTTCTCTCTAGGTAATACCACCCAGACCCAAGACTTGTAAAACCATGTGCATTCTGACATCTTCCGAATGAATCTTTCACCCTGACCTCTCCCTTGACCTCCATGCTCACACATGACCTCTACACCTTCATCACTAATGGATACCTCATCCTAGGTTGGATTCCCTGGGAACTGAGGGCTTAAGTGCAGGAAGTTTCTTGGGAGGTACTCACGGGAACCACACTTTTGTAGGGGGTGGGGGGGAGCAGGATTGGGCAAAGAAAATTAACACTGAAGGGTCCCGGTCGGTCCCACAGGATGCTTTGGGATTGGAATGGCCCTTCAGAACTGTTCCAAATCTGCAGTTTGGGCAGGGGGTTCAGTGAGGACAGTGCTCCTTGTGGCATCAGCTGGGGTCACTCAAAGGACAAATAGAGGCTGGGATAATCAGAAGGCTCACACACGTCTGGCAGCTGTTGCCACTATTAGTTAGACACACAGTAGGACTGTCGGCCAGAACACCTACAAGTGCCTCTGCAAAGTACTTCTTGACTCCCTTGAAGCATGGTGGTGGGGTTTCAGTGGCAAACATCTTAGAGCATGGAGGAGCCAAGTCACCTCATATGACAACTTGGAAGTTACACAGTGTCATTTCCACCGTACTCTAGTAGTCAAGTGAGTTCAACAGGAGGGGACATAGGGTCCACCTCTTGCTGGGGCAGTGCCAAGGTTCTGGAAGAACAGATGGAATGGGAAATATTGTTGCAGCCATTTTGGGAAGGTTTACATGCAGCTACACAAATGCACTCACCCATCCCTATCCCAAACGCTACCACCAAAGTCTCATCCCATTTCAGCACAGGCTCAGGCTCATGGTCCATGATTGCATCATCTAAATCAGGTCCTCCTGTCTGGTTCCTCAGGCATGGCTCCTTGAACCCACTTTCTCTCCACCCGAATACCTGTGAACTAAAGAGAGACATCTGCCCAAAAGAAATGATGGGTGTAAGATAACTACTGTAGACACTCCCTATTTAAATAGAATGGAAAGGGGAAACACACAGCAGTCACTGTCCATACAAATTCCCAAGTCCAGCCAGGCATGTGTTGCCAAGTTCCTTCATCAGGGCTCAGTCCCGCTGCTTGTGGAGGATTCTCCTTGGGGTGCCTCAAAAACCCAAAGAGACATATCACATATTGTAAGTCACTCTTAATTGTAGGGGAAGCAGGATGCAGTAGCGTGTCCTTTCCTTTGGAAAGAACATGCTGACATACCCCAGACCACTGGAGATCTTTACTGATAAAATGGGTCCTTGGATCTTTATAGAGTTCAAATCCCACTCTCTTGAGTGCTCTAATTTGCTTGCCACTGCTGGTTCATCTGGTCTGATTAACAGGATGTCATTGATACCGTGTATCAGTGTGATATTTGGTGATATACTGTGGTAGATTGATACAGCCCAGGTCCTTCTGAACTATATTATAATAGCAGGTGGGACAGTCCCCATCATCCTGGGGAAGACTGTAAGTGGGTACACTGGTGTTTGTCACATGATGTGAACTTCTCTGGTCTTCCCTCGTGAGAGACATGGAAACGAATGCATTTACCAGGTCCATGGCCATATACCTTGTGTCCAAACCCTGTTAATCTACTATAGCAAAGAAAACAGCATAGCCATTCAGTTGGAGATTGCTGTGACAGTTGGATTAATTCCTGGGTAAGATTGTGGTTGCCCACTGTCATCTCACAGGAGCCATTCTAAATTTTGTAGGGGCCAGACTGATGAGTTACATGGCCATATGATGAGGGCAGCCACCCCTGCATTCTTTAGATCCTTAAGCATGACAGTGGGTTACAGTGTGGCTATTGATTTACTTTCTTGCTCAGGGAGAGAGAGGCAGTTTCACCAGCTTCTACTTCGCCTTCCCTACTACAATAGTTCTTAGCCCATGGGCCAAGGATCAAGTCCATCCATTCTAATTATACCTTCAGGGACAGGGACAATTGTGGACCCACTGGACCCACTATAAACCAAACCTGAACCAGGAAGCCATTTATTATTTAAACGCTATTCCACTTATCTTTAAAATGGGGACCATGATGACATTTTTGCCCTCCTCCTCCAAGTATCAATGCCAATATCAAAGATCTTATGTGCAGTAGTCCTCTAAATGTCTGTGTATTTCTCCTTCCCCAAATAAATGGTTTTAGGTCCCTTTGGGGAAGAATTGGGGGCAATCATTTCATTCCCTTTCTCCTGGAACCCAGCTTCTCTAGTCTCTTCTTCAGTCAATTGATTCTGTGTATGATAACTGAATCAGGACTAGAAACTGGGCAAAGTATCATGACTTTGGTGGGATGGTTGCTCTCATGGCCATTCATCCTTGATTTTTTATGTATAAATTGAATAATACTCTTGATGGCTGCTCATCCACCTTGCCCAATAGATGGTTCTATCAACTAGCTCCATAGCTATCTGGAAGCCAGATCTCATCCCCAACTTTGACCTTGTCACTCAACATGATAATTGCATCCACCTTTTTTCTCATGGTTAGGAGCTGCCACCTGGCCTCTATTATTTGGGGATCCAATTAACCCATTGCTATCAGGGAACCCAGTTCTGCAGTAGCATCGTCTACCGTCAGCTATGACCTACAGAAGCCCACCATCACTGAGCCTCTCAACAAGGCTGGTGCCCTCTCACCAGGGCCTCCTTGTTGCTTCAGAATGTGGCATATCCTGTGGGCCCTCCTGGGGAACATCATCCGCTAGTGGGTTTTCTAGACTTTTCAAAAAATTTCCTCGCTAGCAGGCCCATTCTCTCAGCCCTTGATCCCTTTTCCCACCATGGCATGTTTACGTCACTTTGTGTGGACCATCACATTCCCCAGGCTCCCATGAGCTATTTGTCTCCCAGGGTCCTTGCCAGAAGGTCACATCCTGTACCATGTGAGAGTGTTCCATGCCAGTCAACTTTCCCCATCCACCTTTATGTTCCATTGTTCTTGCTCAGATCTAGACCCCTACATAGGCCCCCAGCTTCTGTGTCTACACGTGTGCTTGGTAGGGCCTGCAGCTCTTCCAGAACATATTCCCGTCCTTCCGTGGGATGCCCAGCCCTTCCCCAGCTGGGTTATACTGTGACCTTGTTTTTCTTCTAGTGGCTAGGAGGAGAGGTGGGGGGCAGACCCTGAGGGTGGCTCATGTTATCTTGCGAGTCCTCTGAAGCATCGTCATGCAAAGGGTGTGATAGTCACTATTAGAGAAGAGAGGGTCACTTTTGCAGACAGAGGCGGTCCGGGGGAATCTGGAGTTGCAAAGTTTTTGAGGATATTGGCTCAGATATCCCCATTCCAATCTCAGGGTCCCACTCCTTCCTAATCGGTCCTGTAGCAGGCTTGTTGGGGCTGCAAATTTGACCTTCTTTACAGCTTCCCTAATCATTATCATTAAACCCTGCGCTCAAGCCTCAGCTTTCCCCACCCTCCAGCGGTAGTAGATGAGTCTCATTTTATGCTGCCAAGGAGGGCCCCTGACTCTGACACTTTACTTTAAATTAGTGATGAATCATCCTCAGCATTTGTATTGTCTTCTTCAGTGCATCGCTAACGCTCAGCAACAGGATTTTATTTCTTTGCCTTATAATTACTGTTTCCCCTTAATCTTTAAACTGCTCGAGGTATTACACTGCTGGTGAAAGTGTGGCCCATTATCCTGCACAGTTTCCAGGGGCTTCCCTCCCATGATAGGGTCCTCAAAGCCAGCTGGCAGGTGATCCAGCTACAAAAGCCTATTTTAGGATCTGCTTCCTAAGACCATTCCTGACACCAATGGCCTATAGTTTGGGTTCTCAGGAACCAGTCTCTGAGATGGACGTTTATGGGCAGGAAGTTTTTATGGGAGATGCTCTCAGGAACAACCCATTTGATGGAATGAGGGATGCAGGATTGGGCGGAGGGAGATCTTGGGCACAACAAGATATGGGGCTTCGGGAGATACGGGGCATAGGGGGACATATGGCATTGGGAGATACCGAACTCGGATGAAGTCACAACAAAGGCTCAGTTGATCCCATAGGGAGCCTTGGAACTGGAGTGACTCTTCAAAGTTGTTTCAAATTGAGGCAAAGGGACAGGTGTTTGTACATCATTGGCTGTGAGCTGCCCCAGGGTACAGGACACCATCTTGAGTCAGCTCCCTTCCGCTGAAGGCAATTCCTGGAGATAGACTCAACCCTGTGTCCTCAGCAGCTGACATTACTGGCAGCTGGGGAATTGAAGGCTCTGTCTGGAAGATGGGGGGTCTGTGCAGTGTGCCACAGCATCCATGACATGCCTCAAACTTAGATTTTTTTCTTTATTTACCAATTTTTATGTATAAACATTGTATACCCACCAAGCAAAAACTCTGCCTTTCCCCTGCCCCAACCACTGCATCCCCTGATAAACCCTAATCTACTTTCTGCCTCTGTCCAACTTGAAATGTTGGCAGTTGAATTCCCAATTTCCTCCTCCTTTAGACCCTTTCCTTCCGGAGGCTTCCCCATCTCAGTAAATGGCCCCACTATCCAGTTCATGTCTGACGTCAAAACCTGAAAGTTATCCTTGTTTCCTCAGTTTCCCTTTCTATGTGCAATCAAATTCCATAAATACTGTTCATTGGTTCTGCCTCCAAAATATGTCTGTGATCTGTGCACTCCTTATCTCCACTGCCACAGCTGGGTGCCAAGCCATGGGTGTCTCGCTGGGCCCCTGCGATGGCTACCTGACTGTTAGGGATCCACTTGTGCCCCAACTAAGTCATGTTCAAGCCCTAATCCCCAGTCCAGAGGGTTTTTAAATATGCTTTTGGTTAAGATGAGGCCAAACTGGAATCCTTACAAGCAGAGGAAGTGTGGACACAGTCTATGGGAGACAGATGGGGAGAGAGACAGAGGGAGACAGCCATGTGACAGGCAGAAATGGAGTTACAGTGTGCCGATAAGCCCCTGCCAGAACCCTACAGACTCCAGAGGTCCAACAGCTTTGGGACTCCTAGCCTCCAAAACCGTGAGCCAATAAGTGCCTATAGTTCAAGCCAACTAGCCCATGGTATTTGTTACAGCAGCCCTAGCAAACTGAGACATCAACTATCTCCCTCCCTCCACCCTGGCTCCTTCAAATACGTCCTTGCTAGAGTAATATTGGAAAAACATAAATCAGGTCATGATATCTATCCCCCCCCTTTAAAATCCTGCAGGTTTCTCACAGCCTGAGGGATCCTCCTCACACACGAGGCATTAGCCAATACCATCACCTTCTGCCCCATTATCGCTGCACCCTCTTTCCTACCCTTTGGACTTGGTGGTTATTATTTCATCTGTTTATGATGCTCCCACCTACCCCTGCAACTCTTCTCATGGCTGATTTATCTACACCCTTTATGTCTCCACTGAGATGCTATTATTCAGATGCTATTCCCCGAACACTCTAACCAAAGTAGCTTCCCATTCACAGTGCCATCTTTATCCCCTCCACAGCACTTGTCGCCTCCTATAATTATCTTGTAAATTTTATACTTGCTTTCTGTCTACTTTCCCATCTAGAATGTGAGTTCCATGAGGGCAGAAGAATTGTCCTTCTGTGATCACTGGACATCCATTCCCCAGCACACACGTGTCCTTGGTCTATTCATTTACCCTCTGCATTTATATTGTTTAAATGATTTTCAGATAAATTAAGGATTGTGCCAGAAGATGTTTATACTGAGTAATATAAGTACATTCTAAATTCAGCAATTTTTTTTTTTGCTTATGCCTTAAATGATACAAATATTTGGGCAAATGGCTTTTAAGTCGATGAAAAAGTACATTTGCAGTTTTTCAAGTTCTACCCCTTACCAACCACCCCTCAAGAGCAGAGCTGCACATTTCCAGGTAGATACAAAGAATCTGGAGACTCTTCTCTTCTTTTCATTTCCTCTGCTGTGCAGGAGAGTGGCAAACTCGGGAGGCAGAGAAAGTTATGGTTTGGTTGAGGATCTGTTTAAAGTTTGGTGTGGAGCCACAATCTGGTATTTCTAGAATGGCACTCACGGAGTTGTCAAGACAAAGCCTGCATGCCTGGCTGGGAGCAGGAGCCATCTGACTCCTGGTTTCCAGGGGACACAGACATAGTGCTGACTGTGGGGTTTCCTTGGCCAGGGATAACTCTCATGATTCCCTCCCTTTGCATTAAGAACTTTGCATTAAGGGCTTTGAAGCCCCCCTCAAAAAAAAAAAAAAACTTTCAGATCCCAAGCAGCTTTAGCATTTGGTGGTATTTCGTTCAAACAATGACCAAGAAATAAGAAAATTTTCCTCCTGGAATTTCTTAGTGGTCCACTGGAGTTTCCTTTGGAAAAGACCAGGTGTTCAAGTCTGAGGGACTCCATCCCTCTGTTGGAAAAATGTAACTGGTCCAGGGAACCAAAATCTCACCTTGGTAAACAGAGCTCAGTCAAGCCAAAATAAAACCTCTTTCCGGAAGGAGGCAAATGTTAGCACCACCAGGACTGCTTTACAACACGCTGAGTTATTTTGATATTTATGCAACAGTCCAAGGCTTCTGAATGAGGCATACAAGTTACTCTTATGTATGTGCAGTTGTGCTTAAGTGAGGCTCAGAGAAAATGATAATGGCTCTGAAGTTTCCACAGACCTCTTCCCATTTCCCAACTCCTTCTTCCTCTCCGCCTCTTCAAACTTTGTCATCTCTTACTTGTGCTTTTTGTCTTGCCATCTCTCTCTTTTTCCATCTCTTTCTTATGTCAATATTTATTTATTCTCCTTCTCCTTCTGTGTCCATCTCTCTTGCCCTCCTTTTCCACTTTCTACATTTTTTCCCCAATGTCTCCAATTTAGAGTGATTGTCCTCTTCTGACTGTGACCCTTTGTAGACATAGGAACATCTACTGAGACCCCACTCCCAAGTTCCCAGTGAATGGGAACTGCTTGGTGTTTCCACTGAGCCTTTATATGGCCATGTACCCCTTAAAAATTCACTCTCAAACTGCTCACCCAAGTTCCTTTCAAACTGTTCTTTAGAAGTTTAAGAGATCTCTGGTGCTCCCTTACAGCTTAGTTCTGTGTGTCCTGATCTGACATTCAACAAGTCCTTGACTAATGATGTATCTGCAGCCATTGGCTTTCTCACCTCTGAGGTTAGTTATAACATGCCAGTCGACAGTTATAAAACAGCAATTCTGGAAGGCCCATCCAAGGGTTGCTGTGTATTAACACATCATTAAAATGGTCGATTGCAGAGCAAACATATGATTATAATTGCTGACCTATTAAATACTGAAGGCTCAGTGGAAGCCAAATCACTGTATATTGAATTGAGATACACTAAAGGGAAGAGAGTGTTGTAAATGTTGTAATGGTGTTCGTTGGATGTGTTAATGGTTTTTGCCAGAATTTTCTTTTAGGAAAAAAATGTATATAATATATCCACATGTATTATATTATAACATGTTGCATTTTTATTTTATATGTAAATATGCACATATACACACCCACAATTCATAGCGGGAAGTTTGACCACAGGGTTGATTGGGATAATCTAGCATGACTTACCTAATGACCTTCGAGTAATTTCATCAGAGCCCCTACATCTGTTGACACAATGCTTGGAGCAATAGCCACATGACTCAGTTAGGAAAGAGGTTCCCAAGGCACTGCAAAACCCATCCAAAAGCATACACTGTGGTATATAAAATGCATTTATATCATGACTCATATATTAAATAGCCGTTTTACAATGTAAGTCAATAACTTTTTATTGAGCAGCATGGTCAACGTAGAGTGGAGGAATAAAAGATGACTACCACACAGGCCCCTGTCCTCTGAGAATCCTAACAATCTGTTGTTGTATCCTTCTCTTGGCAAATGAGGAGCTCAGTCCAAATGTGGAAAAATATTTGTCAGCTCAAAACGAATAGAGCTATTGGCTCCGAATGTAGGATAAACAAGCCTCTGCCCAAAGAGAAACCAGATCTGCTGTCTTCCTGCTCTCACTCAGCAGAGCCAAGTCCCCCAGGGTCAAGGGCTTCATCATGAACACCCTTAAATGAACTCCTTTCCCTGACACTGCAGTGACCACAAATGTAACTTCACAATTACATGGGCGGAGCTTTCCAAGCCCACTGGTGGGCGAGTCTGCATAGGATGGGCCTTTGTGCTTTTCCCTTCCCAGGCAAGGCTGGATAGACATGTCTGTCTGCCCACAGCCAGGTTCCAGATGTGAGCTGGACTCTTCCACGATGACTTTAGGATGCTTGAAGAAATAAATCAAGGACTAGCACACGTTTTAAAAGAACAGGAAATCATGAAATGAAATCAAGTAGATATGAAAAAGAACCAATAAGAAACCTTGGAATTGAAAAGCAATGTCATTAAAATGAAACACTCAAAGCCCTGGATAAACTCTAGAGGATCAGTGAATTGGAAGGCAGTATCGAAGAATTTACCCAGAAGGCAATATACGTTCATTTTAAAAATGAACGTGCAGTCAAGAAAGTGAAGAGAGTTTGAAAGGTGTAACTTTTGTCTAAAGGGGGCTCCAGATGACCAGAATAAAAGAAATGGTGAAGGAGCCATATTTGAAGGGAGAATTGCTGAGAGTGCCCCAGAATCAAAGACAGATGTGAGTTCCTTGGATCACAAGGGACTGCAAAATGCAGAATAAATGGAAATAAATCCACACCTCACACATCATAGAGAAGCTGCAGAATGTCAAGGATAAGGAGAAAGTCCTAGAAGTCACCAAAGAGAAAAGACAGCTATCCCCCAAAGGAATAATAGCTCATCTGAAAGCAGATAGTAGAAAAAGATGGAGTCATCTCTTGAAAGCGCTGAGAAGCCACAATTGCTTTTGTTTAGTCACCTCTCTCCCAGGCTGGTGGAACAGGCCTTGGGAAGCTCAACTTCATCCTCCTCCAGTTTCCCACTATGACAGGGGGCAGCTGTCCTGCCCAGGGCTCCGCCCCAGACTGATTCATCTTGAAAGTGACTCTTCCATCACCCATTGTTATAAAAACCAAAAACCTGACAATCAGCCCTATATGCCCCTACCCCAGCCCATAGATAGGACCCTGTCCCACCCATGTCCTGTCGCTTCCTGAATTCTAAATTCTTTCTAGTGTATCCCTCTCTCCACCCACAGCACTAGCTTGCTGGCTAGATCACTGCCTCAGCTAGATAGACCGTATTAAAACAACTTGTCTAATCGGGGCTCCCTTTCCTGCTTCCCTGCTCAAAACCCATCCCTGTCTCCCAGTCCAGGCAAGACAGAGCCCAGCTCACCCTCGAGGCTACCTGCCCCGCCAGCTGTGTCCCCTCCTTTACCCTGCCCACACCTGCCTGCAGACCCCCAGCGCTCTAACCCAGGGGTCTGCAAACTGCAGCCTATGGGCCAAATCCTACTCATTGCCTGTTCTCATAAATCAAGTTTTATGGGAACAAGCCACGCCCATCGTTTATGTTTCGTCTGTAGCTGCTCTCACTCTGCAAAGTTGGAGTCGACTGGTTGGACACACAGCATATGGTCTGCACAGCCTAAAATATTTTCTGACTGACCCTTTAGTGAAAGGGCTTGCCGGCCGCTGCTATAGGCTCTCTGGTAGCCAAGGCTGTCCCCATGCAGCTCCCTCAGCAGGACCTCCCGGTTTCTCGGACAGGAGTTCTCACATCCCTTGGTGCCCCTTCAGCCGTTTACACATGCCCTACTCGGATACAGCACACACCATGCTGCACTTCTCTGTGGTTGGCTCTGTCTCCCAGTTAGGCTGCAAGCCCCAAACAGGCAGAGGCTGGACGTTCCTGGCACAGTGCCAACACATGGTGGCCGTTCAGCCCACATGGACAGAAGAGTGAATGGCTGAGGGAGAGGACAGCCCCGGCATGTCTCTTGTGGCCATGTGAGCCGCCCTATGCAGGGAGGTGCAGAGCATTGTCTCAGTGGCTGCAGGCAGCCTGCTGGTCACCGCTGCTGCAGGCCATCTCCAGGGCACAGAGGCTGCCCAGCTCGGTGACGGTGCCTGCCTGGTCTCATCCGGACAGCCACGCGGTTCCCCAGTGACACCCCCGAGTTGCTGTCTGAGCTTAAACTTTGAGGGCCACTAATGGTGGCCTAATCAGCTCCTCATTCTACATCTTTCATCCCAATAACACCTCATCCTTGCAGATGCCAATGGGTGCAGCTTCCTGCTGATTTAACTGAAATATCAGAGGATTGAAGATGACTAAAGAAAGCAAACCTTGGTTCCTCAGCAGCCGTGGCTCCCTTGTCTCTTAGTTCCTCATCCTCTGGGCTGCATGGACACAGCCTCTGCCAGCCCCTGGTTGGGGTTCATGCCCACCCTTGCTGCAGCCTCTGCTTTCAGCAGGAATCTGCAGGTAACTCTGAGTGCAGCATTCCCAGCCCCCCTCACCCCAGGACCACTCCCAGCCCCCATGGCAATGTAGGCACGCAGCCTCCCTTCCATGTCACCGTCTCCTGCCTGCCATGCCCCAGCAGGTGCTGGGCAGGGCACGGGCTGCACCCCAGACCCCCAACCCCCTCAAGGCTCCCTGGTGCTGCTGGGAAATGCTTGGAGGGCCGTGTCTGTCCATGCAGGAGCCCCAGGTCCACCAGAGATGAGAAGCAGAGCTGTGATGAGAGCCAGGGAGGCAGGGAGGAGCAGGGAGCCATGTGCACTGTGTGAAAGGTGATGGGGGAAGTCATGGGGACCTTCGGGATGATTCAAGCCAGGATGCACAGGTGTATACTATGGGGCTCATCTGCCTGGACAGGTGGGGTGGTGGTTTGAAACTGGAGGTACCCCCAGAAAATCATGTTCTTAAAGTGAATCCATTCCTGGGGGTATAATTCTATTGTAATTAAGGCCTTTTGATTAGGTTACTTCAGTTAAGGCATGGCCCAGGGTGGGTCTTAATCCTCTTACTGGAGTCCTTTATAAACAGGGTGAATACATAGAGAGAGAGAGAGCCATGGAAGCAAGAAGCTGAAAGCAACAAAACCCAGAAGAGAAGGGAGAGGCCAGTAGCCGCCATGTGCTTGCCATGCGTCAAAGGAGCCAAGGATCACCGGCTGCCGGTCTTCTGGAAGAAAGCATCGCCTTGATGATGCCTTGATTTGGACATTGTTCTCAGCCTCAAAACTATAAGCTAATAAATCCCCGTTATTAAAAGTCAGCCCATTTCATGGTCTCTGCTTTCAGCAGCCCAGCAAACGAAAACAGCTGGGTTCCACGGGAGGAGACCACCAGACGGGGTCATCAGCTTATGCTGAAGCAAGTGCTCAACTCTGCCCTGCCACACTCAGCCGCCCATCCTCAAATGACCCTGCTTAGATTGGGAAACAAGCATACCTCTTCCTGGCACTCCTCTGAAAGGAAAAACACTAATAAACCAAATGTGAAAGCGTGTATTCTTATCATCTTGTGAGCCTCTTGGGGTCTTTGGACCATCTGTCTCACCCCCCGCCCACACCCAGACCCATCACAAAGAAACTGTGCCCCCAGAGGCCCAAGGGATGTCAGCTGCAGGGTCCAGGTCTCCAGGCAGGTTTAGGATGGAACCACCTCAGAATGAGGCCCTGTTTGGCTTTGAGTAATTAAGTCCCCCACAAGAAATCCAGAATCATACTCCACTCCACCGAGAGAACGAGTGCTGCCCCATTCTGCACCAGGACTTCCAGGGCTCGACAAGCTCTGACTCTGTCCTCACTCCCTAGTGACATGAGCAGAGAGCAACTTGCTCTGTTAAGAGATTCCCTAGACACCTCGCAGAGAAGTTACTAGAAATGAAGAGGGGAGGTTGCTGGGATATGGGTGCGGCACTGTGGGAGTGATAGGAGCTGAAGCTGGAGATGCAAAGACCACTATGTTTTCAGTTTTGCACCCCCCAGGCAAAGCACTGGGCCTGATACAGATGAAGGACTCAGTAAAGATGCTGGAACAAATGAGCAAGGACATAAATGGACAGACACGCAGGATCTTGAACTCCAGGCCAACAGCATTTTGCCCTCTGCCTGAGTGAGACAGCCAGGCTCCAGGCATAAAGGAACACCTAATTAGACTCTTGCTTCTGCAAAACCATGCCAGGATAGCCAGGAGCTTGTCTGGGCTAAACTGGATAAGCTGGTTAAGCCATGCTCCTAAAATAAATAGCTTGTACTGTTTGTCCCCCAAGGACAAAATATGTTTCGTGGAGCCTGTCTCATCATTCCTTGCAACATACATATGCAAAATATTAACCAGCAGACTCCTCCACTCCAAATTGTTTAGATGGAACAAACCAGACCCAGAGGGAGTAAAGATTTTCACCAAGGTCACACCAGTGGAGGCAGCAGTGACCTTCAGCCCCTTTGCTCTAACTATGTTTCTCTCAGATTTACTTCCTGCTTTGGCCAAGGGTCAAGGCTGATCCGCCAAAGCGTGTCCTCAGCTGGGACCCGACACCCAGGCCCGGGCCAGGGTCTCCTCTACTCTACTGGGGCTGAGATTCTGGCTCTCTACAGCTATCCACAGCCTGCTCACAGCAGTGTAGCTCTGTCCTAGGGCCAGTGATGGCTCCTTTGGGGGGTGCACGTGGGATTATAGCCCTTTAGCAGAAAAAGAGATAGCTACTGTCTGCCTGGAAGGAAGCAAGGAACAGGTGGAAGCTGCACCCAATGGAAATGAGCCTGGCTGCACCCCATGAGAGATGTTCAGATGATGATATTCCCCAGCCGTGTGGCACTTAGGCTCCCCTCACAGGACAGATCTCCTCGACACCTTCAGAAGGCCCAGCATCTTTATGTGATTCCCAATCCCTCCTTCTGGCACTAGAAAACTGCTCTTTCATTTCCATTCAACAATACTTCACAATTATTTACTGAGTCCTTGTTATATGCCAGGCTCTCTAGCTGACTTCCATGTGTCAGCAACCACATGCACGATAAGATGGGCTCTGCACCAGGTGCATTAGAAGGCAAAGAGTATGGTGATAAATATGACAGACAGGGCCCTGCCCCATGAGCTCACAGCCTTGGACCCTCCCATTTCAGAGGGTTGTGGAAAGGCCACAAACCTTAGAGCCAGAGGGACCTGGATTCAAGATGTGGGTCTGGCTACTTACTGGCTGTGTATTAAATGTGAAATTGGAAGTTTGGGCTGATGCCCATACATTCCATAAGGCAGTGCCTGACAAAAGTTGTCAAACCAAGAAGCAAAACCAGTTATACATCTCTTAAAGCCCCCACCCACATTATGGATCTAAGACAGGTGGGTGTTGGTGATCAAAGAAGGATGGGAAGAGATGGCTGATGCCTCCTATTCCTCTTGAGCCTAAGTAGAGGGGCTGCACGGGGGCTTCTCAAAGTTTTTAACACATGTGCCTAGAGGTTTGAGAAGCCTGGAAGACTGGTGCCTGGCTCACACCTGAGAAACCTAAAGGACAAGAAGTGGGCTGCCTAGCTACTTTAATGCAGAGCAAAAGCAAAGTAGCTGCAACAGAATCCACCTGAACTTGCAGAGTGTGTCAGGGCAAAGAATGTGTGAGCCAGTGAGCAGGGACAGACTTAGATCTTGTCCAAGAGGACTATGTGGAGAGGTGAGGGGAATGCAACAGGAGTGATCCGTCTGCATCCTAGAAGCTGAGGAAGGAGTGTTGGCTGCATGTGGAGGATAGCACATGTCCCACGTCAAGTCCTATAGGTGAGAGTCCCAGTAGAGAATGGAGGGATGGATTCCATCTCCAAATAAACCTGTGAATGTGCTCCTTGAGGACAAGTCAGTCTTAAGCACTAAAGAGTGGTTATACTTGAAAACCATATCGGTATCCATCAATAATTAACTTCTCGGGAGAGCAATTTGACTTTGGACATACTTCATACAACATTCATGAACATAAGGAACCACTGAGATCAGTGAAATCTGTAAGTTCTCACAGCCAGGGGACCTGTGCCCCTCCCTGCCAGGCTCAGTTCCATGGGAGGAGGGCCATGGGAGGAGGGGCCATCAGTGCTGGGAACCAGGAGGGAGAACTGCAGTTGCAGCTCTTATTGAAAACTCATACTGCTGATCCAAACTCCAAACATAGATAGACTGAGACCGGACAGCAGAGAATCTTGGAGCAGTCAGCCCAGTGGAGAGGAGATAGGGCTAGCAAAAACAGCAAAAAAAAAAAAACACCTCAAAAATAAAAACAGAGACTTTATGGAGTTTTGGTGAACATAGAACGGAGAAGGGCAGGACTCAAACAGAGTCAGGCTCATGTGCAAATCCAGAGGGTGAGTTTCCTAGTCTGAAGAGCCGGTTTCTCTGCTTTCTTGATTGTTCAATAATGGCCCTAATCTCCTTATCTCTTAGCATTTCAATAGCCCATTAGATCTTCAAGAAGGGCCCTTCATTTTTTTTCTTTCCTTTTCTCTTTTTCTAAAACAGTTACTCTAATAAGCCCATTACAGAAAGCCTCAATGACTTGCAATTTGGTGCCAGACAAGAGCAGAGCTAAGAGAGCTCTGAAACACAAAGCAGTAAGTCCAGTGGCTGAGAAAATTCACTAAACAACACAACTTCCCAAGAAAAGGGGGGGCATCCCCTTACAACCATCATCCCGGTGAGCTGGGAACTCTCCTGCTTGGTGCCAGTGCCACAGCCCAGAGCTTCCCCCAAACAACCCAGTGTGACAGGAAGTGTTTCCAACAACACACACACACACCACAGTATCAGGCATGGATGACAGTCTTTCCCACACCCTCAGCTAACTGTCCCAGAACTGGGAAGTCAGAGCTGTGTAAGCTCTGACTTACACCCCCCCCATTCAGCCATCCTTTTGGCAGACTGGGAATGGCCCTACACAGCCCTGCAGCCCAGAACCTCCCTTGGGGGACGGTGCTCACCAGTGATGTAGCACAGTCATCCCTCAGCAGAGGACCTGGGAGTGCATGGCTTAGAAGGGGAACCCATTCACAAGTCCCGAGGACCGTACACCACTACCAAGGACTTGTGGATCAGCAGCAGAGACAAACTGTGGTGAGACAGAACTGAAGGATTAAACTACTGCAATAGCTTTAAATCTCCAGGAACACCTGGGAGATTTGATTATTAAAGCCGCCCCCCTCCCTAACCTCTCAGAAACATACCCCATATGCAGGGCAGGCAACACCAACTACACCTGCAAGCTTGGTGCACCAATTGGACCCGACAGTACTCACACCCCCACTCACCACAAAGACAAAATGGGGGAGAACTGGTTTGAGGGGAATAGGTGGCTTGCGGACACCACCTGCTGGTTAGTTAGAGAAAGTGTACTCCACAAAGCTGTAGATCTCACAAATTAGAAATAAGGGTTTGAATCAATCTACATATCCTAAAAGAACCCTATCAAGTTAAGCGAATGCCAAGAGGCCAAAAACAACAGAAAATTTTAAAGCATA
>PVKY010000657.1:0-42843 GCA_004027775.1 Bradypus variegatus
AAGACAGGCACAGTCCCCCCAGGGTTAACCATTGTCGCAGTTCCCTTTTTATAAAACTAAAAAGGGGGACCTGTGGGAAGCATTTGGCATCTGCTTGGCCATTATCTTTTGGGCCCTGGATGTTTAGAAAAGTTACAACCTTCATAAAAAACCAGGTTGACAATGCTCTGGCAAAGCCTATTCAGGTCTATTATCAGCAGCTAGCCACCAACAATGACTGTAAGAAAATTGAATCCTATGGCAACCTACATATCGGGTCTGGATAGCCAGTGATGGGTAAGATCTGTCAAAAGCCACCCAACCTAAGACAGGGTGAGAGCCCACAGCCGGCACCCACCCAATGACGGGTAAGGATGGCTCCCATACAGACAACCTAAGACAGGCACAGCCCCGTAGGACGGCCAACAGGATCTCCTCTTAAAAAATAAAACAAAAAAGGGGCACCTGCCAGGAGCCAGACCAAAACCAACCAGGGGCCCCCACCTCCCTTGTAAGCAAAATTAAAGGTCAACTTCTTGCTAAGTTAGGTTCCTATCTCCCTGGCCTTGCTAGGTTCCTATCTCTCTGGGTTTAGTTTCGCCTTCCCGTAAAACCAGCCCCGCCCGTAAATCAGCCGTTAGGAACCTTCCCGCTCCCTCTTCTAAGCTTCCTCCTAAGCCAATAGCTAAAACCTTCTTTGTCCTCTAGAGCCTATAGCTAAATGCCTAGCTGCAGTTTTGTCACGCGCTTCTATTTCCCTCCCCTTTACCCTCTATATAAACCCTGAATTTTCCCTCAATAAACGTGACTTGATCAGAAAGCCTGTCTTGTCTCCATTCTGTGTGTCTCCTGTTTCTCCCACCCTCAGTTCTTTTGCAGGTCTCCACGTGTGTCCCGCAGGCCGGGGCAATTTCCATTGTTCCAGATACAAATGGTGGGTTCCTCCTTGAGGAATGTTACTTGTTTTCATTTGCAGCACGTGCTCACCTTTCTGCTCTGGAAAGGTTTGACCCACATGGCTGCTTCTCTGTAGACGACAATAAATTATGAGCCATATAATAAATGCATATGTACATATGACACATATATGTCATACTACGTGTCAGCCACGTGAGCCCAAACAGCGATGCTGGAAAGATAAGCTTTTGTGGAAGGCAGGCTTTGTCTGCCTGCTCACCTGCTCAGCACACCTGCTCTCGGTTCCTCAAAAGCCTTAGGGATGAACTAATGTGTGTGTCTCAATTCTTTCTGATTCTCAGGCTTCACGAGGCTCCTGCTAGCGACGAGATTTAGAGAGGATGGCTGCTAACACCGCTAGGTTCATCCACAGCTTCCAGCAGAGCTGAGGCCTGTTCCAGTGGGCTTACACATGTCCATTCATTGCCGGGATCATATATTCAATGGGAACTGCCCGGGAAGGTTCTCCAAGGGAAAGGATGCAGAAGGCCGGAGCAGCCGGCTTCAGGAGAGATCTGTGAGGCCCCTGGGCTCTGGGTGGGTCCCCTGACACACACACACCTCCCCTCGCTTTTCTCTTTTCCTCCCTTTCCTGTTTTACGGGATTCCTTAGTGGCAATTTGTGTGGCTCTTGTGGCACTGAACTCACC
Organism: Bradypus variegatus; assembly: GCA_004027775.1. NCBI lineage: Eukaryota > Metazoa > Chordata > Mammalia > Pilosa > Bradypodidae > Bradypus > Bradypus variegatus. The sequence goes on from PVKY010000657.1 coordinate 1,587, forward strand.
TTCCCCACTCCTGTACTCTCCGGTGGTCGCTCTCACCCCCATCAACACCTATTCCCCTGCTTCCTTTGCCATTTTCCTATTCGCAGCCCCCTTCCCTTTTTTTAATAACACCTTCCCAACTCTGCCTCTTGAGGTGGGACAGAGTCCAAGACTGGGGTAGCTCTAGCTTTGTCAATTAAAAAGGAAAGGTGGCTCAAGCCAGGTGTTGATTTCCTAAAATCCAGCAGGGACCTTCTCTGGCTCTCCTTATTAGTGAGAAAAAATGTAAAACCCCCAAACTGCAAGCTCTCTCCCTACCAGCTCTGGCCTGTTTCTTCCCCCTAAGGCATGTACAGCTCTCCTGCTCTGTGCTGGGCCTTCCCCCTGGCCATTGTCCGGAATATTCCAGGGTGTAGACCATAAGAAAACTAGAAAAAGTTGCCAAGCAGCTTGAAAAAGACTTTCTGTGGTGAAAACATGAATTTCCACTAACTGTTATTCTTCATTTATCCAGACTCTTTATATTTGGAGGACCATGTTTGCTTCCCTGGCTTGAACCTTGTTCGGTCAGCAAAGTGGTGTCCCTTCTGCCCCATAAGACAGCTTCTTTTTAAAAGGCATACCCCTTTATACCACACACAGTGTCTTAAATGCAAATATCCCTGAGAGAGGTGGCAGCCACCAGCTCATCTCAGATGCCAAGAGCAGGTTCTGAAAAGTAGGGGTGGGGACAGTGAGCTCAAGGGCACCTGAGACAGTAGTGAGAGGGTGGGTGACTGGAGGGGCCACCAAAGTAGGGTTGGAAGAGAGGCTGGCGATGAACCAGCCCCTGCCATTCCTGGTGTGACCAAGGCCCTGCTTGTCCTCCCACCAGTCCCCAGCTGCCTGGGTGCCACTTGCTTCTTTGTGTTGGTGCCATGCAGTTCTCAAAGCCCCTTTAGCCTCCAGCATATCAAAAAAAGTTCCAGAACATTTTTTTTTTGAAGGAGCAAAGATGCAGTTAACTTGGGGTCACTATTTACTTCTCTTTTCTTTCCCTGTGGTTTATCAGGGGAAAATCCCTCATGCCTTCTGTCCTTGTGGGCCCGGTCTACGTGTGCCGTAATCATGCCTGATGTAACTACGGCCACGTGGACAGGCACCCTGAGCCCAGAAAACTGCACAATTCACCAGCAGATCTGCTTAGGACAGAAGGAAGGCTCCTTGCAGCAGAGGTGCCGAGCTATGAGGGTGGGAGTGGTGGGAGCCAACAGAAGGTGGAGAGGGACATGAGGCCACACCGTGCCACCTCCAGCTTACCTGCTCCTGGATCCCACACCCAGAGCCCCGATTTAATGGTCTGGGTGGGGTGTTGGCATCACAGCTCTCTAACACTCCAGTGTACCAGATGATCCCGCTGGGCAGCTGGGCCCGGAGCTCCTCACTGCAAAGGGGCAGGGGACTGGCCGGGTTGGGAGGCTTAGGACTAAATGACATGGCCAGAGAAAGGAGCCGGCAAGTCCACTGCCAGCTCAGACTTGAGGCCCACACAGCACTGGAAAGGACAGAAGTGCTGGACACGTGTGTCCTGGAAGCAGGCTGTAGACGCACAGTCCTAGACCCACTGAAGCAGAACGTGTACAGGGTTTTTGACAAGCTCCCGGGTGACTCTCACACACATTCAAGTCTGGGGACTTGGTATAGGGCATAATTCTCAATTTTAGGTGAGTATTTGAATCACGTAGGGAGCGATCCTAAATTCTGGTATGCAGGTCGCACCTCGAACCACATAGATCAGAGAGTCTGAGGTATGACCCCGTGATTCCACTGCACCCCAGGTTGAAGTATAAGGAGGGGACACGAGGAGCCCGGCAACTGGGAAAGGGCAGAGGATGGGGCAGTTGGGGTGCTGGAGACCATCACGGGGCTGGGCCACTGTGAGGTCAGGAGGGAGGTTGGCTTGGTAGAGAAAGACATGGCCCCTGGTCACTGATCCCCCGGGCAGGGAAGCCTGAGACCAGGAAGGTGAAATCCTGGCCTGCTCGGTTTCTCTCTGGTGCCACCCACCCTGGGAGGCCCGCGTGTTTATGGGCTTGCAGATCCTGGGAACGCTCCAGCTCCCCAAACTCAGCGGTGGTTCCGGAGGAGACAGCCGCTACCCCAACAGTGGCCTCCCTCAGTAATAAGTCAACAGGCATCCAGAGCATGTTCAAATGGCTGGTGCCGGCCTCCTGCAAACCCAGGCCAACCTGCTTGCTACAAAGCCGCCGCAGGCACCCACAGTCACCCTGTTTCAGAGCGGAGAGATGAGCTGGGTGAGGGTCACGACACATAGGCTCACCGGCCACATCCCAGGGGTGGATTTGACTGTGACACCTGGAGGCAAAGTGGGCTGCAGAAGGAGCCGCTGCTCCCAGGCTCAGGGATGGTGTCCCCCTCCTAGCTGGGGGCTCAGGCTTCTCAGGAGAGGGCGGTGGGTGTGGGCGGCTTCTTAGCTGGGAGGCCGGGAATGCAAGCCCACCTGGAGACAGGTGGCTGGAGGGGTGGGTCTGAGGCCACATCCTCCGATGGGTGATGGAGGAGACAAGGGCACATCTGCTGGAGACATGAGAAGGGCAGTGGGGGTAGGGTGATTTGGGGGATAAGGGAAAAGAGGGTGCGAGCCAAAACTCCAGGACATTGAGTGTCAGAAAACCCCCTGGAGCAGTCCTGGGTCCACAAGGAGCCCCCAGCGCTGGCCTTATCCATGCTTGGCTTTGAGTTTTCCCGTTACCCATGTCCCAGGCCACCTGACTGCCCCGGGGGCTCCTCTTCCCTTTCAGATGATTAAGAGTTGAAAACCTGGTACAATTGAAATAGTAAAGTATCTACATTGTGTCAAAATCCACATGGCGCAGCAATTGAGTTTGAGTTTTTAAAAAAAGCTATTAAATTCTTCCACTGGAAGTATTTATCACGTGAAGCTCAACTGCACACCTTGGGGCTTGTCCTAATATCACAAACCTTTGAAGGATCCCTTGAAATTCTCCAAAGTGGAGGGAAATCCCAGTGAAGCAGTTCCAGGACCACACCTCAGAATCACAGCTGACTTCGATATTAAGTTATCTTTATCACTAACCTGCAATGGTCTGCATTATGGTGCTACCTGTGTTTTTAAGATACCAAAGGTTGTAATAGGTACCACATGATATTTTCACTGAATTGCAGTAGAGTTAATTTTAGGGCATTTTTAAACAGAAAAAGTTACTCAAACTGTGGGCTGCAAAGGGGTGCATTGGGAATCTTCACGGTGGATTGGCTAAGTTCAGGAAAGTGGTGAAATTGGAATTTTATGTATAGATGGGGTGTCGCCCAAGACAGCTTCCCAGATTGTTTGTGGGACAGGAAGGAGGTCTCCTGATTTCTAGACATAGGGCAGTGAACTCATGACAATTTGGCTTATTGCACTAGTGACTTCATCTGCGGGCCTGTTCCTGGAAGCGTAATTATGAACTCTAAGAAATGACGCACCCACGAAGACAAAACAAACCCAGAGAGCAACCAGCTGTAGGTGAGAGGTTAGCAACTGTAGAAACAACAGAACTCAGGAGAGAGGTTTCCATTCACTTCCCCTGGGGAAATGGCCTGCATGTTTAGGCGCCAAACTTCAGAGAATGGTCCAGATGATGGAATTAGCAGCCAAGGGCTTCAAAATAGTGATGATAAATGTGTTTAAAAATAAGAGTAAACAATAGACAAAATGGATGCAAAAGAGGAAGCATTTCAACGGAGAATTAGAATCTATGCAAATAATCAAATGAACATTCTAGAACTGCAAATACATTTTTGAAATTAGTATATTTCACACCGGATACAGCAGAACATAAGATTAATGAACTTGAAGACAAATCAATAGAAAATATCCAAAATGAGTTGCAGAGAGGAAAAAACGTAAAAGCAGAACAAAGTACAAGATATGTAGGACATGATCAACATAGGTGCAAATGGAGCCCAAGACAGGGAAAGAGGGGGAGAGACAGGGAGAGAGACAGGGAGAAGAAAGATTCAGAGACAGGCAATATTTGAAGAAATAATAGCCAAATATTTTCTAACTCTTATTAAAGACAGCAATCCACAGATTCAAAAGACTAAATCCAAACGGCATGAATGATTTTTTTTTTAAATCTACAAACAAATCTATAAACTATTATCACTGATATGTGGTTTTAGGAAAATCACAAATATGCGGGAATTAAACAACACACCCCTAAATTACCAATGGATCAGGGCAGAAACCACAAAGGGAATTAGAAAATACTTGAGATGAATGACCATCAAGATACAACCCACCCAAACTTATCGGATGCAGTGAAATCAGTGCGTAGAAAGGAATTTATAGCTGTAAATATCTATTGTAAAAAAGATCCAAAATCAGTAACCTAACCAGCTACTTTTAGAAACTAGGAAATATAGAGCAAGTTAAACCCAAAGCGGGAGGAAAAAATAAAGATTAGAGTGGAAATAAGTGATTTTTGCAATGTCGCAGGATGCAAAGCTGATACATAAAAATCAGTTTGTGTTTACATACTAGCAACAAAGCATTGGACAGTGAGATTAAAATGTCCCATTTACAATATTATCAAATCTATAAAATAACTTAAGAATAAATGTAGCTAAATATGGACAGGAACTTCAGGCTGTAAACTTAATAACATTTCTGAGAAATTAAAGAAGACAAAAATACATGGCCAGATAGTCCATATTCATGGATTAGAATTGTTAACGTTGTTAAGATGTCAATTCTCCTCAAACTGCTTTACAGACTCAATGTAATCCCAGTCAACACCTCAACAGGCTTCTTTCTTTCTTTCCTCTCCTTTTTCTGATGGCAATTGACAAGCTGATTCTATAATTTGTGAAAGTACAAAGGGTCCAGAAAAGCCAAGCCAATCTGAGGACAAAGTTGTAGGGCTGACACAGTCAGATTTCAAGGCCTATTTGAAGTGACACTAATTAAGATATTGTGACGTAGGTGTAAGGGCAAACAGATCAATGGGCAGGAAGAGACAACCCGGAGCCATACCTGCCCCTCCCCCATACCTGGTCCCGTGATGACATCAGAGCACCAGGCGCGCAGTGAACTGCCGAGCGACTGAATGAGCCGACGGAAGCCCTGAGCCGTGACTTCCACCTGCTGGTATATATAAAGATTAATTCAAGATGGACCATAGACTTTCATGTGAAAACTCAAACAATCAAGCTTCTAGAAGAGAATATTTTCAGGTTCTTGAGGTAAGCAAAGACTTCTGAAAGAGGACATCGTGGAAAAACAAAAAACCCAAGTTAACATAAAAGAAAAAATTGATAAATTGGATTTCATTAAAACTAAGAACTTCCATCATCAAAAACACTGTTAATGCAAATGACAAGCTAGACTGGGGAAGGCATTCGCGATACGTATGTATCACAGAGGGCTCAGATCCAGAATATAGCAACAAATGCTACAAATCAGTACAAAACCCAACAAAAAATGCAATGAAAAATGGGGAAAAAGATTAATAGGTCTATCATTAGTCAGTACAGAAATAAAAATTAAACCTTGATGATGTAATCACCACACACCTATTAGAATGACCAAATTCAAAACAAAAACCTGACAGTAGGAAGTGGTGACAGGGATGAGGTGCAACTGGAAATCTCTTATGTTGCTGGGGGAGAATAAATGGGTATAAATTTGGAAAACTGGTTGTTGGTAGTAACTAAAGCTCAACATATTCTTATCCTATGATCCATGATTTAACTGAAGAGAAATGTGTATGTTTGTCCACCCAAAGATATGCTCTGCAATGTTAATAGCAGCTTTATTCAAAATAGCTAAAACTGAGAACAACTCCAGTGCCCTTCAATAGCAGAATGGAAAAGTAACAACTGTGGTGTAAAAGAATGAAGCACCGACACAGGCAGCCGTCTGAGCTATCTCAGAACAGTGACACTGAGTGCAAGGAGTCAGACCCACACCTGCCATACGAGTCCATTTATGCGAAGATCAACAACAAACAAAACTAATCTGTGGTGATCGAAGCCAGCATCACTTTTGCCTCTAGAGATAAGAATTGACAGGGAATATTTGCACATGATGGAAATGTTGTGTATATGTGATATGTATACATGTGCCAACTTCATTTAGCTTTACATTAAGATTTGTGCCTTTAAAAGAAGAAAAACCCTTCTTATAGGAAAAACAAATGCAGCCTCTGGCCTGCTTTCAATCTGAAAGTGGGTGCTTTTTTGCTGTGTGACCTTAGGAAAGTTACATAACCTCTCTGTGCCTTACTTCCCATCTGTGGATAATAACAGTCTGGTTCGTGGAGTTGTGAGTTAACAGATATAATGTGCTCAGCACAGTGCCAGGTTCCTATATGCCCTCCTGAGCCATTGGGCCTTGTTGGGTCATTACTATCCCCCTTTCAAGGTCTTGAATGCTTTTCCAGCACACTTCCCCTTCCCCACCATTGCAGCCATCATCAGCTGGAACTACCATTAGATGATGTTTAAATTATTCTAGACCGTAACTTGAAGATGCTTGATTTACCCTTAACTATTGCCTTACAGATCCTCGCGAAGTTCAGATTTTGCTGTAATTGTTTTCAGTGCATGTTGTAAAACATATATTCCAAAGGACACATTCGCAAAAGCAAAAGCTACAAGCCGACCCAAAGCAGGACGTAGGTCAAGTTTCCCATTCGGGTCTGTCCGTGGGCAGACAGGTGCTGGGTGTTTTGTGCCTAATCGGCTGGGAAGGAGCAGAACTGCCCTTTAGTAACCTGCTCTCTCACTTCCTGTTTTCTGCCGTAACAATTACATTGGGCAATTTTAGTAATACACATCACATTGCATCATGCCTATTTAAAAACCATTCTCCTAGGAGCAGAAAACAGAAACCGAATCATCCGTTGTGGTTTGGGGGTTTTTACATGTCTGTGGTGGTGAAAATTTAAATTCTGTCCCGTGTAAGAATCTTTCCCTTATTAACCGTGGAGGGGTCTCCTTGCAGCAGACGAGCTCCTTGGGAAGTGTTCACGCCTAAGTTTGTGGGTGAGTCACTGACAAACTGCTTTTTGGTAAAAATATATTTTGCAATATTAATGTATGGAGCAAATTCACCAGCTAGTTGCAGTACTAATTGTAGATCAAGGAAGATGTAAGCCATGCCTTTTAGTTTGGGCAGCAAACAATTTGTGTTTCAACTGTGATGTAAAGTGTTGTGATTTAAATCAGTCCATCAACAAATATTTGAGAGGCACCCCAGAACCAGGTGCTTGCTAGATGCTAGAACCAGGGAGAAGGAGTCTGAGCCTTTTCCCGTCCTGCTGGGACCCCGAGACCGGTGAGGACACTGACCAGGAAGATGCAAAGCCAGAGGTGTTGGCTGTCACTGAGAAGCCAAGGGCCTCATGGATTAATATTGAGAAGCTATGAATCCGAAGTTGGTCCTAGGGCCGCGGTAACAGATTGCCACTCAGCAGGTGGCTCAAAACAATGGCAGGAGGCCAGAGGTCTGCACCCATGGTGCCAGCAAGGGCGGCTTCTCTGGAGGCCCCAAGGGAGAGCCTGTCCCCTGCCTGCCGGCTTCCAGGGGAGGCCACCCTTGGGTCTTGGTTTGTAGGAGCTTCTCTCCAATCCCTGCCTCAGGGCCATGGGGAGTTCTGTCTGGGTGTCTGTGCGCATCTCACACGGACTCTAGTCACTGGATTTAGGGCCACCCCAACCCGGGTGACCTGCTCTCAACTTACCTTAATTACACCTGCAGAGACCTTGTTTCCAAGCAAGGTCATGTTCTGAATTTCAAGTGGATGTGAATTGTGGGGGGGATGCTATTTAACCAGTACAGTGGTTTAGGGGTTCCTCTAAGTGTTGCCTGCCCATTTTTCCTTGTGGAACTTCCTACACAACAGGTCAGCATAGGCAACCAGAAGCGAAAAGCCATTTTGGGAAAGGTGAGCAGTGGAAGCAATTGGGGGGGGCAGGTAAGGAGAGGGGGTCCTAGTCTCACAAGATGGAAGAAATCTGTTAGAAGCTTGCGAGCCTCCCTCTCTTACCTCTCCCAGGGAAGCTTAAATACTCCCTTGTCCTCAGCTGTCTCAAAAGTACTCTTTTATTCCCATTTTACTGAGGATGCCTGAGGCTTTGCGAGGTTAAGGAATTTGCACCATATCACAATGGCTGGTGACTGGGGCAGGGCTCTGCCTGCGGACGCCTGGAAAGCTTGGCTTTGCTCGCACACACGTCTCCAGAGGGGAGACCAAGCATTTGGAATTTAGGATTTCTATTTTCTCTCCTCTTTCCTTACATAAGGTCCTTCTGGGTCCTTCTTATCAAATAGGGGCCTGTCCTTACCCGACAGCTGATGAAAGACATCACAAGTGCTCCCTTGTGTTCGGTGATGTGTGCCTGTCACTATGACTGTTTCATAAATTAAACATTTTACTTTGATATAATTGTAGATTCAAATGCAATTGTAAGAGAGATCCCCACACCCTAATCAGTTTCCCCCAATGGCATCATTTACCAAACCAGAGTCCAATATCACAGCAAGGGTGTTGACATTAATAGTGAAAATTCAGGATGTTTCCATCTGCAAGGGCCCCCGCTGATGCCCTTCACTTGCCAAACCCTCGTTCCCCCGCCCCACCCCTCTTTAGCTCCCGGCAACCCCTAATCTGTACTCCATTTCCACAATTTTGTCATTTCAAGAATGTCATATAAAGGGGCACATACAGTCTGTAATCTTTTAGGATTGGTGTTCTTCACTCAGCTTAATTTTCTGGAGATTCAACCAGATTGCTGCATATGCCTTTTCATTGCTGTATAGTATTCCATGCCTTGGATTCTAATAGTCTGTCATCTGAGTATTAACATCTGTCATTGTGCTTTTTCATTCAGATTGAGATTATCCTGTCTTGGTATGCTGGGTGATATTTTAAATTGAAATCTAGATATGTGGGGTGCTATGAAACTCCAGATGTTTTAAGCTTTCTGTGCTAACAAGGTTTCTCTGATATCATCTGGAGGGGCCAGGGGGAGGTGTGCTACCTGCGACTGCCAGGTAGGGGCAGAAGTCCAGGTTCCCACCTCAGCCTTCGTTGACACCCACGGGGGCCCCCATTACTGCTGGGCAGAAGTGGGAGTTCCAGCTCCCATGCAGCCTCCACTGGCACATCCTTGGCTGGGAGGGCTGTGGAGCCGAGATACTGCTCCCCATGGTGCCCACTTGGGGGTGGGATGGGGAGGACGTCCTTTCACCACTGGGTGGGGGTGAAAGTCCTGACTCTATGAGGCCTCCTCTGACAGTGGGGAGGGGAAGGGGCTCTCGCTGCTGCAGGCTGGGGTGGAATTCAAGCCCCCATCCTGGCCTCTGATAAAGCTTTGACTGGGTGGGGGTCGGGGCACCTCGTTCTGGTCTGACAAGGGTGGAAGTCGGGCTGCCCTCACATTCTTGGCTGGCTTGGTGGGAATCGGGTCATGTTCTTTCTGCAGTGTTTGTCTGGGATAGAGCAGCTACCATCTAACAATCTTCTGTCTTGCTGGGTTGCTCTTTCCTGTCCCCTTGGCTGCAGAGAGCAGTCTTTCACTGGGGCTTTTTTTTGTACGTGCCCATCGGAATTTCTGGGCTGCAGGCTGCTCTGTGATACATGAGGCTGAAGGAAAAGCCCAGGGACTCCCCAGTGTGTTGCTCCCTGACCAGCCTGCCTTCTCTCTGCCTTTCTGAGGCTTCCTATGTTGGTTTTCTACATGGTGTCCAGGGATTTTAGTTGTACTTAGCAGAAGAAATAGGGAAAGTATGTCTACGCCATCTCCCCAGAAGCCTGTCCTTGACTTTTCACAGACTGAACTTGGGCTTCTTGTAGATCACTCCCCTTCTCCTGAAATATTTTTGGCCTATTCCTACAACAAATATTTAAGTGCTGTAGAGAAGTGAAAAATGTACTCATCTGGGGGTTGGAAGCCGTGGGCCCCTGCCTTGGCACTGTGACTCCCAGTGGGTGAGAACCTGCCAGAGCCTCCATTTCCTCATTTCCATGGGGCAGGATAATTTATTGAGGTAATTCCTGGGTTTAATTTTCCCTGCCCTAGATTTTCCCCTCACCCTCTCCCTTAAGAAGTAACCAAGTCCTTTTTTATTTTTTGATTGGGTTGTTTTTCTCTTGCCTCGGGGAATTCTGAGTTTGTAGTCTGTGTGCAGAAGTTTCCAGGCAAGCAGAAGATAATCCCCTAACCTGACTTTTGCTCTCAAAAGCCAGGGCTCAGCCAGAAGACTGCTGGGTTCTGCAGTGGGAGGGAGGCGGGAGGTCCCAGTCCTTCCTCCTGGAGGTGTGGACTGGGGTGTGGGGTTTGCAGCTTCCAGGAGAGCCCGGGGTCTTGGGAGGTCGGGTGCTTCAGCTGTGGCCTGGGGAGCCATGGAGGGTGGGACCAGGGCCCGGCTGGGTGTACACCTTCCAGGACCAGAAGTGCATTACCTGACTGGAAACCACCTGGAAACCACAAGGTGTGCTCGCCCTGCACCAGGTGTGGGCGAGAAATAGCCACAGTGCCCAGGCACGGGACCTGCCCCCCAGCTGCAGGGCTCCCAAGGGTCCTCAGGTTACAGTGCCCCCCAACAGTCAGAGGCTGTCCGGACAGAGGGATGGTTTTCATTAAGCCCCTCCCCTGGCTGGATGCCAGGCTACGAGGGGTGCCTGGGACAAGGAAATCCTAGAGGGACCATGGGATTTATAACCTCCCCGGGGAGCAGCCGAGCAGGGGGCCACAAAGGGCGAGAAGGTGGATCTCCAGGCTACTGGTGAGGGTTTTCTCATGAACCGGGCTCGGCCCTGACTTCTAGCTCCTCTGTCAGCTGAGCGTCCTAATGAGGGGGTCTCAGCCGCTTCAGGGCTGGAGGGACAGGGCCAGCTCCCATAGGGAAGGAAAACACCGACCAGCATTTACAGATGGGCACCGTTCTAAGGATTTTCAGACATGGGCTTATTCAAACCTCAAAACAACCCTAGGAGGTGGGCACACCCACCGCCCCGCACACTCGCGGGGGCACGAAGGTGTCCAGCAGCGAATGTCCTGCTGGGTCAGCGCCGCCCCACCTGCTGCCCGGCCTCTCTGGAAGGGCCAATGAAAAACTCAAACTCCGGACGCCCCGGTCCAGGAGCTGGGGCAATGACAGCCTGGCTGCTATCTCCGTCTCCCGGCTCCGCTTCCCTCCACGGCCGCCCTCTCCATTCTCAGCCTACTCCTAGGGCCAGAAAGACCCTGTGCAGCTTGTCAGCCCCCAAAGGGAAAGCGAACTTCTCCCTCCAGGGTCCGGGACACCCCAGGGAGATCTGATGGACCCACTGGAAGGAAGGAATGTTCTGGCTAGTTCTGGGTGGTGGTGGGAGTTGAGTGCATGGAGTCGGGGGTGGGAAGCTCCACAGGACACTCAGCGGCCTCCAGGTTACCAGTATTTCCTAGCCAGGACCTTTTACGGGGGGGGGGGGGGACAGAAGACTTCAAATTATGTGTGGGAAGGAGGGCTCCGGGAACTTTCTGGTGTCTGCCTCTGAAATTTTTGTTCTAATCATCAACTTTGAAGGTCATCCCATTGCCAGATGTTGTTTACTCTTTCATTTGCCTGAAGAGATGGTTTTCTAGATCTTTCTGAGCTACGCTTTGTTACATTTGTTACATCTGGTTGTGATACTTTATCAGATACTTAGTTGGTTGTTCTTTTCCCCTGCAAACATCCTCTTTGAGCTCATCTTTCCATCCCAGCCTTTCAAGCAGTTCCCCTCTGCCCCACTCGGCCCTGCTCTCCCCTCCCGGCTCTCTCTTCCCATTTACTCCTCCTCCTTTGTCTGAGACCCTGAGACTCGCTGTGCGTGTGCGTGTGTGTGTGTGTGTGTGTGTGTGTGTGTGTGTTTGCTGGTGGGGACCCAGGGCACCCGGTCCCGGTCGCTGGTTCGGCTCCGAGGCTCCTGCCAGCTCCGTGGGGTGTGACGGGGGTGGGGTGGGGTGCAGGCAGGAGACACATACTGTTTAAGGCAAGGCGGCCAGCAAATAGGAATCAAGCAAATGTGACGATTAAAAAATCTGCGTTTTTAAAATGAAGCAAATAAGAGTTCCCGTTGGGTGTACGTGCCCAGCCCTCTGCTGCCACTTTCCCTTTGACACATTTTATCTGTTTTCTCCCTTCTCGCCCTTTCCCAACAAGGGCTGAGGCTGGTTTTCCTTTGCCCCTATTCTTATCTGTCAAGGTACTTGCTTTTCCTTCCCTCCCCCTCCCTCCTCCTCCTCCTCCTCCTCCCCCTTCTCATCTCCCTCCCTCTCCCTAACAGAAGCCACAGTTCCTGAGTGAACACAGGTAGAAAAGGGTCAGTGGCCCTTGATTTTCTGCTGACCCCGCGTGGAAGGATCAGAGAAGAACCCACCCGTGCAGGTCTGAGCAGGGGCAGGTCTCCAGGCCTGGCCCTGGTGGAGCCAGCCGGGGCCTCCCCAGCTAAGGAGCAGGTGCTGTTCACAGCGGTTGCCTTGGCCTGGGGTCCAGCGGGGGCGAGGGGGGGACTCGGCCCAGCCTCTCTCCCTCCCTCCCTCCCTCCCTCCCCAGGTTCCCTTCCGTCTCTTGGCATCAGCCAGGGGACGAGCTCCTCCCTGCACACAACAGCTCCTCGTTCCTACTGGCGGCCATGGGGCTGTATTCTGTTCTTTGGCTGGAAGCTTCTACTTTCTGAGTCTGAGCTCTGCATTGTAAAAATCAAACAAACATATCCCCTCCCTCAGCCCCTAATTTGTTTGAGTCTTTAGAGAAAGAAATTCCATGTTGTCGCGAGGCAGCAGTCCATCTGGCAGGGACTGGACTTGGGGGGTGGGATGGGCAGCCTTCTCCTTTGGTGTTTTGTTTTCCTCCATGAAATGGAGACTTGTAAAATGCGGGAGGTGTTCCCCGGCCATGCTGGGAGGTAAGGGCGTGGCCGGTGGGAGGCCCCTTTCCCCTGGGAGGCTGTGTGCACCTGCAGACAGCCTGGGCTGGGGACCCCGGAGCTGGGGTGGGGTCTGGGTGCGTCACCTAATGCCACATCCTTAATGGCTTGAGGATCCAGAACAGAAGCCTCACCCAGGCCCTGCTCCGGTGCTGGGGACCCTTCAGTGGACAAAGTCCTGCCTGATGAAGCTTCCATGCTAGGGGAGTGATGAGCAGTGAGAACCATAAATAGGAAGTTACAGCGTGCACAGACTGTCAGGGCCTAGCCCTGGGGAGAGGCAGTTTGGGGCGGGGGGCTGCAGAGGGCGGGTCCCTAAGGCAGGCACCTGGGGGGCTGATGTGGAAGGGCAGGTCCCCAGTCCGCCCCAAGCTGGACCGCCGGGAACAACATGACGAGAGTTCCTCTGGCCTAAGCAAAGAATTATCCCTAAAATATGACGGGCTTCCGGAGCAAGCCTACATTGGAGCTTCCATTTCAGATCTTTCCCTGTCACTCTCTGTGCCCCTCTCCTGGCTGTCTTTTTCTCCAGGGAGATACCATGGCTTGTTGACTTGTATATTTGCTGTCTGCTGAACTAGGGCTTTTTGTTCTGTTCAATCCTCTGCTCCCAGAGCCGAGTAGGCACTCTCAGTGTGTCTGCTGAGTGTGTGGCTGAAATCTTCAGCCTTGAGCGGGAAGTTGGCTAAGAAGAATCCAGAGCTGGTCCACCCTCTAATCAGAGAACACTCCCAGGCCACCTGTTGAAAGCCAAACCACCCAAACGCTAGGAGGGCTGGTTAAGGAAGCAAGCATTCCTTACAATTCTTCTTAGCCTGCTGGAAGCGAGACAGATGGAAAGCTATGGGAGTGTCCTCAAAGGATTCTCTGGAGGAATCCAGAGAACTTAGGACCTCCAGGGATGGGAGGACTCCAAAACACGAAGCCAGCCTCACTCCCTGATGGCCAGCTAGCTGCCAAAGCTCACCCTGGCCAATCTGCAGCCCCACAGCAAGTCCCCTGGGATGTCTGGTTTATGGGTATACCCCACCGTGCCAGGTACTAAGTGTTGGTCCTTGTGCTGAAGACTGAGTCCTCAGGGTCCCCCTATTTCCCCTCATTTTCTAGTCTCAGCAGCTGGGAGCCCCAGTAGAGATAAACTGGACGTTCCTTACAATGGGATTTTGGGGGATAAAATGCAAACCAGTTGACTGAAACTACATAATTATGAGGAAAGTCAATTCAGTCATTTGGTGATTTGGTTGATTAATCTATTTGCCCCCAAAATATCAGTTAATGGCTCTGTGGGCAGCAAAACCCTGGTGGTTGGAAGCAGGATGGAGCCCGTCCTGTTCAACCCTCACTGAGAGTCTGAGTGAGGAAGGCGCTCAACGGCCAGCAGAGGGAATACAGGGGCCAGCGGGTGCCCATGCAGGGAGGACGGAGCGGCCAGAAATGAACTTCACAGAGAGAACGTGAAGCCTGAAGTGAGTTTCTAAACACCAAGTGAACTTGTATGTGATAGGGGAGGCCGGACGGAATAGCGGTTCTCTTTACGAAGACCTCAGTTTTGAATTGGCTGAGACTTCAATATGTTTCAACAAGGTAATGCCGGCTTGTGCTGCGTTAGTAGAGGTGGTGCGTCAGAACAAGAGGGCTCCCCAACCCTTCCTGCTCTGCCCTGACCTCGTCAGACACACAGGGCAGTCAGCTTTCACCCCACAGCTTTCAAGGAACATTGGCAACCTGAAACTCATCCTGGGAAGGGTAAGCTGGATGAAGGGCATCTTCCATAAAGGGAGGTCGGAGAGACTTCCCAGAGACTGGGGATATTTGCTCCAGGAAAGAGAAGGCCTGGAAAGGAACATGGTGCCACTATTGAATAGCTGGGGGCCTGCCATGTGGAGGAGTGGGCTCCAGAACCCAGAATGGTCAGAGGGACAGGGTGCCCCATTAGTCCCAGGGACAGCTGGCTAAAAATACCAGCTACTTAACGATGGACTGGCTGCCTGTTGATGAGGAAGCAGCTCCGAGCTGGAACTCAAGCCCAGCCTGGCTGACCACAGGTCAGTGCTGTCTTTGTAGAAATTTCCAGATGGGATCTAGACTGGACAGTTCTGTGAGGAGCCCCTCTTGTGCTTGCCTGGCCCCTCTCTTCTGCTCAGAGTGCCTCCAGTTGGCCTTGGCGGAGTGCTTGCACATGGTTCCGTGGGGGCTGACCTGTCTGGCTGCCTGTTTGAGCCATTTGACCGAGTCCATGTTTTGCCCACCCACTCCCCCCACTTCAGGGCAGAGTGGTTGGCTGCCCGCTGCTGGGATGCAAGCCTGGAGCTGCTGGGAGGGCTGTGGGGACCTGGCCTGTCTGAGGACAGCCAGCAGATGAACCACGGAGAGAGCAAGAAACCAGGGCCAAGGACGTGGTGTGGGTCTTTGGCCCCAGTGGAGCACACTTCCTTTACCTAAGACGATGCACTCCCTTTTAGCTGATGTCAGCTGGACTTGGGTTTCTATCGCTGACAACCAAGAGTCCTGATACAAACTCCACAGATGCATCCTACTCTCTCATTTTCTTATCCCCTGATCCGGCACGAGAGGATGGCATCAGGAGACTCGAGCTGGAGCTCCTGCTCTGTAGGAAATACCTTGGAAGTGCCTTCCATGCCTGATGCCACTTACTTCCTGAAGTGGGTTGTACTATATCCTGCACAAAGACAGGTGCACCTTCTAAGTCCTGGCCCCGTGCCCAGGGTCCTGTTTGGGATTGGTTAAGGTGAGGTCATGGTGGAGTACGTGGGTCCTCAACCCCATAAGTCTGGTGTCCTTACAAGGGGACAGAAGACACAGAGAGGAGAAGGCCATGTGAGACAGAGGCAGAGAGCGAAGAGCTGCAGCTTCAAGCCAAGGAACGCCAAACATCGCTCCCACCACCCGAAGCTGAGAGTGGCCGGGAAGTCACCTGCACTGCAGATTCCAGAAGGAGCCCTGCCCACACCATGAATTTGGACTTCTGTTCTCCAGAACTGCGAGACCATAAACGTCTGTTGTTTTACGCCCCACCCCACCCCCAGGCTTTACAATCCTTGTTACAGCAGCCGCAGGACATGGACTCGCTCCCCAGTGGCCCCACATGGTGGAGCTTGTAATTTCCCCTTGGACAGGTATAGCAGTGAGGCCTCTCAGTGCTTCGTAACAGAAAACCCAGCAGCTCATCGCCATCTGCCCTCTGTACCCCCGGTGACATCCACTCCCTCCTCAGGCTCCACACTGGTCACTTCGCTGCTCCTAGGTGCCCAGCGAGCTTCGCCTCTCGTCTCTCTGGCCCCAGCTCCTGAGCCAAACTGAGGCCAGGTTGGGTGGGTGACATGGATTAGCTGGAGCCAGTTGTCCTACCCTTGAGCTGAAGGCTGATCAATCCTGCACAAATCACAGGGTGGAGAACTCAGGGGGAGGGGGTAGGAGGAAGTGGGGCAGTGGATTCCGGAAGGAAATTCTGGACACATTCCATGAACTGTGGTGCATGGCCCTGTGCTCGGGTCACATCCCTGGGAAGTGTCTGGTGAGATTCTCACAGAGAATCCCCCGCCGGCCTGCGGTGCGTGTCCACCTCTCTGGCTTTGTGTCCCACCTGCTCCTGGAGCCAGTGGCAGGAAGGCCGGGCTGGGGACTGATCCTATCCCGAGAAGCAGGGCATGTTTTCCTTCTGCTTGTGGCCCAAACTCTCCCCAGGAGGCTTGTGGATTTGAATCATCTTTCCAGAACACTTGGGCTTCATCAGCCTCCCTGTTTGGTATTTTTAGGGCACCACAGGCCCCCCTGGGCCTGGTTTCTGGAGAGTGGTGCCTGGAAGTACAGCCGTCAGATCGCCACAGCCGAGGGTGAAATAGAGGTGATTTCTCGACTCCTCAGGTGGAACTATTCATCAAAAGCTCTCAGCTCCATCCTTGCCCATTTCCCTCCTTCGATGCAAGGGGGTCACTGGGCTGTGAGTGTGAAGGCCACCTGCCTGGTGGAAAAATCCTGCCTCTTCTCTGTCTCTAGCATGAGGAGGAACAGAGAGGCTTCCTGCAACCCAGGTGTGGTGGGGCTGTTGGGGGGACACATTCCTGTTTGTCCGACAGGCAAAGGACTCAACCAAAGCACTAGCGTTTGAGCCAGGGTAAAGAATGCCTTGTTGCCATGGCTGCTAGAAACCAGTCCCACTCATCACCAACGATAAGACACACGGGGGGCTTCAGCAGATTCCAGGCACCTGCTATTCCAATCTGGGGCCAAGTGAGAGGGCTCCCCGAGTCTCCTTCCCCGTGAGGTTACAGGGAACACAGCAGCCAGGCCCTGGGAACACCGCGTTGCAAAAACCAGCCTTTCCTTTCTGTAGGGGGGTGGAGGGCGCAGAAGCCTGGGCTTCTTTATCCAGCACCCCCTTTTCCCGGGTACTTAGCACCGCGTCTGGCCCGCAGTGAATGTTGCATGGAGGCGTGCGCGCGTTGCCTCATGAGGGGTCACTCCACGGCGGCCCTGGCTCAGCTGTCGCGGGGGGCGGGACGCGTGGGAGGGCCATCTTCTTTTCTTGTCCCCGTAGCAGTGAGGCCTCAAGGTCCTTCCTGGCAGACAGGCCCCAAGACCTCAAAAGGAAAACGAGAAAAGAAGCAAGCCTCTGCCCTCCGCGCTCCCTCCCGGCCGCTCCCTCGGACCCTGTTCACCCAGCCTGGCCAGCCTGGATTTGGGGTGGAGCGATGGGGACGCCCCTGTCTGCCGGGAACCCCCGCAGGCTCGAACTCTGGGGGGCGCCCGATCTGGGGGACCGACGGCGCCAGCCAGGCCGTGCGGATGGGGGACTCGGGACGAGGACAGATGGGCTGCAGCCCCAATGGCTCTCCGGAGCCTGGAGGGGGAACTGATGAGCAGCCCCCGGCTGGAGCAAAACTCCTACTCGCTCACCTGCCCGGAGGCCCCGCCCCCTGCGCGCGGGCCGGGGGCGGGGGCGGGGCGGGGCCGCAGCCGAGCCGAGCTGGAGCCGGAGCGGGGCGCACAGAGGAGCCCGCAGCACAGCCGCGTCCCCGCAGCCTCGTCCCCGCCGCCGCGTCCCCGCCGCCCGCAGCCTCGTCTCCGCCGCCGCCACCGCCGCCGCGCCCCCGGGGCATGGCCTGTCTGATGGCCGCCTTCTCGGTCGGCACCGCCATGGTGAGTGAGCGCATCCTTCGCCCGCGGGGCTCGGCTCGCTTTTCCAGGCGAGCAGGAAACACGCCGAGATCCGCGCACTGAGCCCTCTCCGTCCTCGCTCCGTCGCTCCCGGGAGCGCGTCCTCGGGGCGCTGACCGAAGGCCCCCCCGGAGAGGCGCCGGCTGCGATGCCCCCTGCCCCGGCCATCTGGCGTCCGGGATTCTCCTCGGACCCGCCGAGGTCGCGGGGAAGGCGGAGGGGCCACGAGTGGGGCGGGAGGCAGCCCCACAAGTGGGCAGAAGGCCGTGACCCCGTCCGCCTCCGGGCGAGGAGCTGGGGGTCCTGGGGACCCCGAGCGCGCAGGGGAGGGGCCGCCGCCTGGACGCTAGGGAAGGTCCCGATACCGCCGCCGGCGCGCGCGGCCCGGCGCTCGGGCAGCAGGGATTCCGCGCGACCCTCCGGAGCGCCCGGCAAGGTCTGGGAGAACAAAAGAGGGAACTGCTCCCCGAGAGCCGGAGACTGCGCGCCCCCTGCGCCCCCCGGGGACAGCCTCGCCCGAACCTAGTGAGGGAGAGGGCGGCGAGTCCCCGGGGAGGCCGGCGAGGGGCGAGCATGGGTTCCCAACAGCAGTCCTTCTGCACCTGGAGAAACAGACCCGGTGGGCACGGAGGCGCGCGTCTCCGGTCTCCCGAGGGTGCCAGCTCCGGAGGGGGCGACAGGAGACGGGCGAATTCTTTGCTAGACACTGACTGCAAGTGCTTTCCCAAGCGATGGGCAAGAGACACCTCTTGCTCCTTTGTAGCATCTCCATCAACTTACGTTAGGAAAAGGGAGAAAACTAAGCCGGCTTGCTTCATTGTCAGCCCCCGCTGACCCCTCCCCACCCTATGCCACCCTGGGGCGCTTTGGCTTCTATGCCTAGCAAATCAGCATTGCTGTTGGTAACTGTGGACTTGATTTTAGGTCATCTGAAGTAGGAGAAGAAAGTATTCCGTTTTCCCACCCATAGCCCCTATCCATCCATCCACCCTCTATCCGCCGTCTATCCATGTATTTACTATGCTGCTAATTACTTCCCACGGGCTGTAAGCCCACAGCGCATAGCACGCACTGGGGGTTCACCCCCCCACCCCATATTTCATTTTTAGCATCCTGTATTTGAAGTCAGCTGGGCTCAGCAGGATTTGACCGACAGTTACCTCTTGCCTTGCGCTCGAGAGAAAAAAAAAGTAGCCCGGTTTTTGCGCATGCTCCGTTCTGACAACTGCATCCTATGATTCCAAACAGGTTACTGTAGAACACACCGAACCTGCCAGCTCATTATATAATGATTTTGTGTAAACCGATAGAATGGGGTTGGCAGACACGTCAAGTCATTGGTAGAGGAGGGGAGACCCGGTGGTAGGGGGACTCGGAAGCCAGTTTCCATCTGTGCCAGCGCTCTCTGCCCCGACAGCTCCGCTTCCTACTTGAGGGACGATGAAAAACACTTAAAAGCCAATCTCCTCCGCATGCCATTTGCTTTTTTTCTGGTTGCGCATTCCCTTGGGAATTCCTTTCACGCTTTTTCATCTATTTGGGACATCTAAATTATGTTGATCATGGAAAATAAGAGAGATTTTTTTAGTTGTAGGTAGAGAAAATTTCAGAGCTTGTGGATGCTGGGTCCTTTTAGAGGTACAAAGGTGGTTTGTAAAATATGGAAAAATAGTGAATTAGACTGTTTTAAGATATAGATTGTTCTTTTAGGTCAAGTTATGTTGTGGTTTGATATAGTTTGCCACATAGGGACACTAAAGTCTGGGCTTGTTTATTCAGGGAGCATTATTTTGTTTGAAAATAGTTTTCCCATCTGAAAATCTTGCATTTTTTTTTCTATTTAAAAAAAAACTCAATCCAAATCATGAACAAAGAGTCCGTGAGACACACTTGGGATGCTGAGCTTGGCTCTCCCATGCCTCCTGCTCTGGGCACTGCTCGGGGTGAGGGTGTCAGGTGTGAGAAGGTGCACTGACAAGGAACGGAGCATCCGGGCAAGGGGCCGGGGATCCTGAGTGGGGCTGCAAGGGGCGACATGCCTTTTCCGTCAGATGGTGGGCTTTGGAGCTGTTCCACCACTGGGGGTTATTGGTGATGAAGGTCAGCATTTGGGTGACCCCCACGTGGAATCTGCACTTCTCAGTTAGGGGCGTGGCGTTTGGGGTATTTTCCACCGGGTGGCCGTGAAGCTTCTGGGTCAGTGGCTTTCCTCTTACATGCCCCGTGCCGCCGGGTCCAAGGGAGGGCTCCACCACCAAACCACTGTCTGGGTGGGCACCGGGCTGGCAGCGAGAACTGAGAGACACGGGAGGAAGAGTGGCATGCCCAGAGCCGGGGTCCGCTCCCTGCTCCTCCCTCTTCCTCCCTTCCCCAGGATGCTGAGGGAGAAAGTTTCTTCCTCTAACTCTGCTTCCCTGGAATAAACAGAGTGAACATGTCTCAGAGTGCCCCAGGGGTAGCTTAGTGACTGTTTAAGACCCTCCCTGGTAAAGGGGCTTCTCTGTCCGCCAAATGAAATTAGGGGTCACCCTGCTCGGCGCCTAGGAAAATATTCTCACAAACAGCAACCAGGAAAAACCCAAATAGGGTCTCCTCATTCATAATACAAATGAACTTACTATTGTTTACCTTTTATTCTGCAGTACAAATTGTGGGGGGGGGCAGCATCCAAGACAGCTCAGTAACACAGGGAGGCAGAAAAATGAAAGGCAAACAGTGGGGTGGGAAGAGGTTTTGTTTTATTTTTAATGAGCCCCAGAGGCTGAGGAGAACTGAGCCATAACCTACATTGCCATCCACACTCATCTGAGGATGTCTTTTCAGAGAGCTGGTCTATTTTGGAGGGACAGGCTTCTGCAAGTCACATGGGGTTTCGTGATTTTATTAATGGGGCGTGAGCATTCAACGCCCGTGGAGGAACAGGGGGCAACTGGGCACCCTGCTGTGGTGTCGATTGATTTGGGGGCGGGGTCGTGTCATGTGGGAAATCTGTTGTGGAGTTTCCCCATGGTGAACAGGGGCAAGGATGAGCCAGGGTTGCTTACAACTTGCCGATGGAAAGCTAAGCAAGGTTCAAACACAGATCAGGAATCGAGTTGTCCTTCTGTGGTTAAGGAGGCTGAATGGGAGTTTGGGGGCACAGACATGGAAGCCCCGCGGGGCTGGACCCCTGCCTGTGAGATCTTGGGCAAGTCACGCTCCCCTAAATGGAGATGGTTATAGGGACATGGGGGGAAGAAGGGGTACTATATGTACAGAATGGAGTTTAATAGGCACCTTGGAAATGATGAGTCCCTAGTAGCTATTGTTTAAAATCATTCACCTGGTATACAGGAG
Source organism: Bradypus variegatus (assembly GCA_004027775.1). Classification (NCBI taxonomy): domain Eukaryota; kingdom Metazoa; phylum Chordata; class Mammalia; order Pilosa; family Bradypodidae; genus Bradypus; species Bradypus variegatus. The sequence goes on from PVKY010000657.1 coordinate 23,045, forward strand.
GCGTTGTTATCTAGCACTTTAAATAGTGAGTACCTGACTCCCACTTCTCTCTCTCTCACTCCCATCAGTTTAGTCACCCCCTTTGTCCTACTGGCCTGTCCACTGGTCTCCATCGCTGCTGCCGCCAGCTGATTAAAGACACCATCACCCTCTACTGCAGCAGCCCCCCACCCCCAACTCCACAGTGCTGTAGGGGCTTGTCCCCAACTGCACATCTGGCCCCGTTATTCGATCTCTCCCTGACCCCTCAGAGACCTCTAGATGAAGTCCAAACCCGTGACAAGGTTTGCCGGCCCTCCACTGTGGGAGCCCTATTTGCCTCGCTGGTCTTGTCTTACTCCAAAGCCCTCTCCTCTCAGCCACCCCCCAACCCAGATCCTGCTGCAGCCCCTGAACCTCTTTCAGATCCTGCTGTTCCACTCTCACGTGCCGCTGAGCCTTGGCAATGCTGTTCCCCGCCGTGGAGCACATGAACCAGCGTGTGTCCCCTCCACACACAGACACCACCCTCTCACCTTGCTCGTCTCAGCTTAGACTTCATTTCTGCAGAAAGACCCCATCCTGGCTCCCCCCCCCCCGGGGTTGTGCTGCGTTAGATGGCCTCTCTGGGCCCCTGCCCTGCCGTACTGAACTGTAATTGCCTGCTCTCTGGCCTGGAGTCCGACCTTGAATGTGAGTTTGCTGAGGCCCGAGGCTGTGTCTGTCTGTCTGACCCTGGCTCCAGGCTTAACCTGGTGCTCCGTTTGTTGAATGAATGGTTGAATGAGTGCGTCTGAATAGTTAAGCTTAGAATCTGGTGGGGAAAGTCAGACTCTCATCAAAATATAGGTCTGACATCCGCCACAGTCGGTAGATGGATGGGGCCATGGTTATCCATCCTGCGTTGTATGGGTTTCTTCAGAAAGGAAAGAAGCGGCCCATCCCCACATTTCACCAGGGGTCAGACGCCTGTGCTGGGCGCTTGGAGAGCAGGTCCATGGCAGCTGGGGGTGGAGGTCAAGGGAGCCCACGGGTGGAGGGGAGACGGCTGGACCACTCTCCCCAGCCCCTAACAGGACACACAGCCTTTGGGGATCCCCCGAGGTAGAGCCTGAGTTTGCCAGCAGGACGTGGGCATGGAACTGGCACTCTTTGCCTTTCCCTTTGTGTGGCAAGGCGTGGATGAGAATGGATTTTGAGGACTGGGCCTGGAGTTAATTATCATGACCCACTGCTCCCTCCTCCACCTCCCGAAGCAGCTGGCACTTTCCAGGGGTCCTTTGGCGTCCTAGTGGGTTGTAAATCTGTGACAGTGGTATGTGGTCCTGGAAGGGCAGGGGCGACGGTGGAGGAAGAGCACGGGGCTCTGCTCTGGGGGAGGCTGGAGCTGAAGCTGCACACTCTTTCCCCATCTGCAGCCAGGCGCGGGCTGAGCTAGGGCAGGGTTGCCTACGGTTTCCTTGAGACTTCCCAGCATAGGAGGCCCCCAGGCAGGTAGGGGTGCAGCCGCTTCATCCTGCAGCCTCTCTCTGGGTGCCTGGGCCAGTGTGACCCCAAGGCTCTGAGGAGACGGACCTTCCCTAACTTTGTTTTGGAGATTTATGAACCGACTTACATTTTTATCTGAAACGTTCCACATGCTTGGTGCAAGCAGCAAACCAAGCCTAATTCTGTCAGAGTTTTACTCTGCACCTTTATTTTTATCCACAGAATGTTATAGCCAATGAGCTAATTTTTTATTTGGTTAAGATTTTCAGATAGGGGGTGCTTATGAGGGGGTACGTGTATGTGTGTCTTTGTTCTTACAATGCAAAGCTACACTTTCAGTCATTAAAAGAGTGGAAATTCCCTGTGCCCACCTCTCCCCATCCTGTTTGTGTTGTGAATGTTTGAAATCTCCATGTTCAATGGCAGAGTTTTGAACCCTGAAATACCATGAAGGAAAGACTGCCAACTTTTATATAAAACAGCTCTGTACCCTCAGGACGAGCTAATGGGGGTTTTGCTCTTTGACCACTTGCGTTATTCAGGTTTGTGGGGGTTTTTCTGGATGAACCATTCTGTTTTTGTTTTTGTTTTAGATTACAAGCAAAAATGATCAAAGCTAGTAACTGTAAGGAATACTTAATAAACCTTTGGGAATATAACAGAACTAGGTGGTTCCTCTTTAGCACAAACCAACACTGCAATGTCTCCTCAGTCCCCAGATCAGCCAGGGAGCCTGAATTACAATAGGTGGCCCTCCGATGGGCTGTCCCTGCGAGGCAGACTACCTTTCGACAGTATGGAGAAGCATCGCTGAAAGCTCACACTTTTGAAAGGTTGGAACCTTCTCTTTTGACCCAGGAGGCAGCCGGAAGAAGTACAGCATAACATTTACTCACTCCAGGGTGTGTCTGTGTTTTGGAGATACCTGAACATATTGATTCATTCAAGATTGCCAAGCCATTAGAAAAGGATATTCCTTTCTTTGCATAAATACTTTTGGTTCTTGGCACATCTGTTATAGCTCAGTTGACTCCCAATGGAAGCTTTAAAAGCCAATGGTAGCTACAAAATACCAGACCCCCAACACCTGCTTTTCTGATGACTCAAACTCTTGGTTTCACCTCAGCTGCTTACCTGACTGTGAGACTCAGAGCATATTCCTTAAATTGTTTGTACCCTTGTTTCCTCATCTGTGTAAGAGAAAAATATCGGCCTTTCCAACATTTCAGTACTGTTTTGAAGATAGAATGAAAAAGTAGAGTTGTAAGAGATTTGGACATTTAAAAAGTAAAATAAAAAAAACCAACCCCCATAAAACCTAGCATCTCAAGTGGGATTATTGCTCGTGAGAGTTTTTAGGAGATTACACGAGGAAGACATTAAAATAGCAGATTTTAAATAAAACTTTTACAGTTACATACATTTTTAGGAGGTCATATCATGCCCCTATATCTAGTTTTTCACTGAGTGGACTGTAAATAGGTAATTTTTTATGGTGGCTGGAGGTTTCTTGGAGCAAATGATTCATTTATTACAGTTTTGTGATCAGATTTATGACTCCAAAGGAAAACCTGCAGATAGCTTTTGCATTTTATTATAAGCATTTTTTTTATTAGAAGGAAAAAAGACTGATAGAGACGAGCATTTCCTTTAGGTAAGCATCTTTCTTCTCGTGCCAGAGGTGCTCTTGGAGTTTAAGAAGTGTTGCTATTAATAACCAATGAACCTGGACCTCATGGCCAACCTCCTGGTGCTCCTTTCCTGGATGCAGCTCATACCACCTTGTTGCTTCCTCCCTGCTTTTCTAGAATGCCAGCAGTTACTCCGCAGCGATGACGGAGCCAAAGTCGGTGTGTGTCTCGGTGGACGAGGTGGTCTCCAGTGGCATGGAAGCCACTGAGACGGACCTGCTGAATGGTCATCTGAAGAAAGTGGACAACAACCTCACAGAGGCCCAGCGCTTTTCCTCCTTGCCTCGGAGGGCAGCAGTGAACATTGAATTCAAGGACCTTTCCTACTCCGTTCCTGAAGGACCCTGGTGGAGGAAGAAAGGTAGGGTGGGAGTCTGCTTTGTTCATTCAGAAATATGTAGGAAGTAACTGGTTATCTGGGACACATCCCAAGTTGGGTGACTAAGATTCTCATCCCAACTCTGTTATTGCCATGGCCAATTTATTTAACTGCTTTAGGTCCCAGTTTCCAACAGGTTGAATTAAATGATCTCAGGTTGATCAGGTTGGTTAGATGATCAATCGATTGAAGGAGATGAACACGTTTAATTGGTTGATCTTAAGGTTTCTGGTAACTCTAAAGTTCTCTGATGTTATTACAAGTAACCTGCTGCTGGAAAAGATACAGAATGTCACAGAATTTGGTCAGTGTCAATGTGAATTTGTTTCTGTCATGTCTCATGTATGCTGTTGGTTAGTGTTTCAGGAGGGAACCATGTTTTAACATATCAGATCAAGTGGAAGACGGGTGTTACCTCCTGAGTTTGAAGTGTAAAATAGTAGCCAGTAGCCTCTGGAAACCAATACATTAGGGATCTTGAAAGTGGTTGGTGTTGGGGGGGTCAGAATATAAATACAAAGTAACTGTCCTAAATGAGCCATATAGATAAACTTTGAAGAAACAGAGAGGGATGGAATTCAGGAGGTCCTCTAAAAATACAGGAGTTTGCCCCAAGCTTGCTACATGTCACAGGGAATTGACAGTTGACAACTGTAGTTTTGCATTTTCTCAGCAAGTTGATGCTTCCTTTCCCAGCTCTATCTATTCAAAGTGGGTAGACTTCAGGTCTCCCTGGGTTGGTACTTCTTTTTCCAGCCTGTGGAACTCATTCTGCATCTCTTCTGGACCATGCAACTGTCACCAGGCCAAAAGTATTTCAGGTGGGTTGGGAGGCAGGCACTGATGGAGCGAAGGCATGTTACCTGGAAATGATAGTCCCTTAATTCTAACACATCATTTAAAGCAACTTCACAATCTTGGAAGGCCACAATCTTGGAAGGCATTTTGAACAATGTTGAGTGACTCAGGTACTATTGGAACTGATATCTGGATTCTACTCTTTTTTCTTTTTGACAACCAAGATGTGCTTTATAATTTTTATTTATCTTTGGTTTATTCCTTTTCCTCCTAGTGCTTCCTTTTGTTTTCCTACTCTCTTGAAGCCCAAGCCTTCGAGATGTTGGCAAGGGCACTCTGCTCTTGGTTATAACCAAATTTTAGACTCTTGATAGACTGTCTCTGGCAGCTGCAAGCCCAGATTGGTTGTGGATGATTTTATGTCTGTGTTTGCACAACCAGGAACAGAACCTGTACCTTCTCAATGGCCGACTATATAGCACTGTTATCTGATACTTACATTTTCAGAGTATGCCAGCATATTTTGTTAGGAAAGAAATTCTGTGGCAGGCTCAGGGATGGGACCACTTGTTTGAGCCTGTTGAAACTTCAGTATAGGGTTACAGCTTTTTCTTTCTCAACCTGAAGAAAGGTTTTAGAGAAAATTCTCCCAATAAATCATTGGGACTTTGTTTTGTTTTGCTTGATTTGTCTATAAATCTATTCATTGTGCTGAATCTGTGAGCAACATGGAATGATTTCCATCTCTCTGTTAAGTGTGACCATGGAAACACTGTTGTGATGGTAGAAAATGTTGGATAGGTAAAATGAAGATGGTGGTTTGTAATGTCGAAATGCAAACAATTGAAAGCTACAGCAGAATCTTGGTTTGAAATCCAACATACCATGCCAGGCATACAGCAAGGGCTTGGCCAGTGTTTACAAGTGAAGAAAATCACTTCTAGTCAGGTGCCCAACATGTAAACCCTATATTCTCTGAGTGTTAGAAGTAGTCACATGAAACATCAAAGTTAACAAACAGGTGATGGCCTACTAACTGGTGAGGAAGAGGCCATAGTTTTCCATTCTTGTTGGCCCATCTTGGATGCTCAGCCCAGGTGGCCACAAGATAAGGCACTTGCCCTGTAGTAACTTGTGTGGGCTCAGGAAGGAGAAGTAGGAAGTGAGTGCCAGGGGACCTGCCCATGAGTCAGAGATGGTTAGAGCTGCAGGGGACGATGGACATGATCAGTCTGGTGTACCCAGCTGCTGGTTTCTCAACAAGTGTGGCACGGCTTTGCTGCCTGGCTTCCCCTTCTCTGCAGCAGCAGCTGTGTCCAGCTGCTCCTCCCCTTTGAGTACCAGTTTTCTTTGTTCCTGGCACCTGCAGTTGAGGATTAAATGGCTTTTTGCTCCAGCATACATTTCGGTTGGAAAACACTGTCTGCCTTCTCCAGGAGTACAAAGAAAACTGAGGCCAAGAAGGGGCAAGGGGCTGGCCCCTGCTCCTGGGCTAGTGAGAGGTTTCAAATGCTGTGAAGTGTGACACAGTGGCGGGGCCTTGCCCAGCACAGGTCTCTTCCTGGAGGCTGTGTTGCCCAGCAAGGGCCCTGTCTTCTCTTGCTTACTGGCTTGGCTCCCCCATTAGGCTGGATGCAGCAGGCAGGGAAACCTAGAATTTTCCCTGTTGAGGGGAATTAGCTGCAAACACTCTTCTCAGTGCTCACCACCATGTCGTCACCAGCTCCCTCTTGGGCACTAACCCCAGTTGACTCTGAACTTGGGTAACGTATTTCCTCAATTAATAGCCTCCCTCAGGATGAAGAATGAAAGTATACTTTAACTCTGGACCCCGTTATCAGGGCTTCCCAGCTGGAGTTCCTTTGGGGTCCAGTAACACGTAAATTCCACTTAGACTTTTCTGACAGGGTACACTACCTTGGTCTGCTTCTTCTCCGACTTGTTCTTCAAGTCTCTCCTCTTCCCCTCAACATGGGTTCTTCCCCTTCCTGTTTTAGCCCCTCTGAGAGCTGTGGTTCTTCTCAGTCTACATCAATGATCAGGTTAAACTGAGAAGCTGAGTCCCAGCCACTCTCTGCGTTTCTCTTTTCTCCTTTCGAGCCGTTATACCTAGCATTTCCTCTGTGTGACTCCAAGGACAACCGTAGGGTTAGGAGAGGCTTCTCTTATTTTTTTCATCATTTTAGTTTTGTTGCCTGTGTCAAGCAGATTTTTGAACTCTTTAAGATTCAAGTTAACCCGTTGGGCTGATTATGATTATCACACTGCAGGTGGGCGCTGCGGCATTGGTTAGGAGCGAAGCGTCTCAGAACACAGGAGCTGACGGGGTTTTGAAGGTACTTGATCCAAACCCTTCATGTATTTAAGGAAAAAGGAGTCTGAGGGTGGAAGCCAATTGCTCAAGGTCACAGCCAAAGCTGGGACTCAGCTGTTCTGACTAGCAGTCCAGATTTCTGTCCATTACAGTGGAACTGGACCACTCCATAAATTCCAGGAGAGTCTTTTCCTCACATCATTTCACCCAGAACATGGTGCTGGGACACAAACCTGACATGAGGTGTGGGAGCAGAGCTTCTATTGTGACTAGAATGGCCTTGTAAACTCCTACATAATTATTTTACAGAAGGAAGACAGAGAAAAGAGAACTTCACAATCCTTACAAGAAAAGTGATGAGTGAATCAATAGCATTATTTTTTAATAAACTTTAGTTTGAATACTTTCAAACTTACAGGACAGTTACAAAAATAATACAACCCCTATTCAGAGAACTTCAACTTGCTCCTAACCCCCTCCTAAAGATACCCAGATCTACCAGTTTTAACATTTTACTAAATTTTCCATATCATTCTATCATCAATCTATCTGTCATCTATCTTCTGAACACTTGAGTGTAGGTTGTACACAGTGTTCTCCTTAAACACTTAATGCTGCCATGTACGTTTCCTAAGAGCAAGGATATTCATTTATGTAGCCACCTGAAGTTCAAGTTCAAGCCACCAAATTATCAAGTTCAAGAAATTTTACACTGACACAATTACAGTCTATATTCAAATTTTTTGATATGTCCCAATAATATCCCTTTGAACCTTTTCTCCTCCCTTGTGAGATTCCATCCAGGATCATGTATTGCCTTTCACTGTCATTATCTCTCTAGTTTCTCTTTCTTTCTTTAAGTGTGAAAATACTTCAGCCAACACATATCTTTCCATCATATTTCTGCCAGTTCTTGGTGGTTGTTCAAAGCTTTTGTCAATAGCAGTATTTTTAAGTAGGAGATGCCTCGTGCTGATTCTTTAAAATTCTTGAGCCTGATGATTGCTGAGCATTGAATATGACGTTGAACAGTACATCTTGAATTTTCAATTGTAGTTACATTTTCACCATATGATTAATGATGTCTTTGGAGGAAAAACTAGATCATATAATAGGTTCCTAGTAGAGAATATAATTCAGAAAGGAACGATTCTCAAGAGAAAAAGTAAACCCAAAGGAAAATTTCACATGCTTCTGTTACAGTAATTACTTTTCCTCAAGGAATTCACTCACGTAGCAAAAGCTGATGGGACAAATGGTTTGGAGCGAGACTGACATCAGTGCTCCCACACAAACTGTTATGTCAGGAGACATACTGGAACACTCGGCTGTAGTTGTTCTTCCCTACCTTTCCTTGTGACATTTTTTGAAAGCTGCTTTTTCTTCCTGTAATGTAGAAAACACATTAACATGACTCCTTCTTAAGAAGAGAATCCACATAATGAAATTGTTCTTAGATGAACATGATGGAGATAGGGAGGTGACTTTATAACTAGATAGTGCTTTCTGGCTTTCAATGCCCACTCACAGAGGCGCCCCAGTTTTATTAGGATGTGATTGGTCACAATGAACAAACCTAGTACTTGGAGTACTCTGCCTGTCACTACCCCCACCCCCCAAGAAGATCCAAGCAGTTTGCAGGCGTAACTGACTAAAATGAAAGCAGTTCTTCGGTCTGTTTGGCTCACGGGACTAATTCAGGAGGGACTCTGCCCATTTCACCCATGGAAACTGACACGAGGTTCAGAGATACGCTCAAGATCGAAATATTGAAGAGAAGATGGGTCTGCAGGATGTCAAGCCAAGATCAGTTATCAGCAAGTGTTCACCAGGAGACGAGGAACCACTAGACTGCCCGTGGTGTGGGGGTCCCTCATCTGTTCTACCAGATGATTCGGGATCACCAAGAATGTTCTCTGACTTATCTTTCTTTTAGTTTACCTGCTTGGATGTCAGTTACCTTTTGTCATTTATAATGCATTAATGAATTTCAAATTCCATTGGAGAGGCTCTAGTTGTCCTGGTCCCTCACACCGAAGAGTGTGGCATGGTTTCTGTCAAGCAGGTGACATGAGTCTTAGATACTAGATATGCTTCCCCAGATTACCTTGTGATGAAGTGCAGGTTGAGAACAAAAGTAACCATATCCGGGGCTTTAGAGAGTTTTCTTTACTATTCTCATCAGGCTGGTGTCTCAAAATGGTCACATCCTGATGGAATTGAATATCCTCTCCTACTTTGAAACCCAACCAGGAATTCAAGTCAGATTATCTTCACTGGTCTGCTTGTAAGCTATAAAAATGCATTTGAACACCCTTCTCAAACTAAAGTTTGCTTTCTCTTAGTTTCCCTAATTAGTTCACAAGGTGAGTGCCTGTAATGACAGGCTGGCTAAAATGAATGGAATGTGCCATTAGTATATCCCTTTCAGGAATTCCGTTAAGGGAAGACTGGATTCCAACCAAGTGCTGCGTGATTTGATCCATCCCTCTGGAAAAGGGATGAGAAGGGAAGTCCAGTTATAGGAGGACTGCAGAGATCCTGAGATAGCCCTGGGCTTTCAGAGGGGTGGGTGCTCAAGTCTGATGGAGATTTATGTTCTCCTAGAATGAATGGGTTTTCACTTCTTGGTAGGTATTATGCTAAGGTGGGGCTCCCTTTGGGTCCAAAAGTAAATTGCTTTTCATCTTTTTTCCTGTATCTTACTTGAGGCTGTGGCCAATGTTTTAGTGCAGTGTGGTGTCCTTGATCTGCTTGCAAGGGCTCCTTTCTTGAGACTGGAACAGTTACCAAGGGTTGACAAATGGCCCTGGGTTGCCTTGGTGGAATGTGGAGGACCTGAGATCTCCTCTCTTCACCCTAGGGGCCTGTTCTTAGGTATAAGTACTGTTCCCTGGGAAGCCACCTGCTTACGGCTCCAGGGGTGACACCCCTTTGGTGATGAGGTCTTCCATGCTGGTTCCAATTCTCTGCTTTATACACTCAGAAAGAAGCTTTGAATAAATGTTGACAGTGGGCCAACTCTCAGGGAAGACATGTGTCAGATGATCTCATAGGGATTGGTGTACAAAACCAAAAGGGCAGTTTGCTAGTTTACAGGGAGATTTGTAACAGCCAAGAGTGCTAGATGGGCTTCTTTCTCTAGCTGCCACATCCTCTCCTTGAGCCCACTTCCTGAGAAGCCAAACTGTCATCAGCTGGGACCTGAAGTCAGAGGTAGGTGGTTCAAAAGTGTGCCATCATCATGCTCCACAGCCTGCCCACCTACCCTTGCCCTGGACACAGCTCATACAGCCCTGCCAACATTGGCTTCCAGTCTCCTTTACACCTTTGCTTTAGTGGCTGGGCACCTTGCCCCTTCTAATTGGCAAGGTCTTTATTAGGGCATGCTAAGACTGTCATTTTCCCAGAGTTCTGTTCTTGGAGTCATCTGGCCTCTTCATTGTGATTTTCCAGAACTGTGTTCTGCTTACGGGGGAGTTGGTGTCACCAAGTAACTTTCTGAGGACATTCTTGCCATACTCATTTCCACCCGCTTGGTGGGTGCCCTCAGGCCTTCCTTTAACACCTCAAATATGCTTGTATCTTGAAAACTTCACATTCTTGAACAAAGAACCTCATCCACTGAGTCCAAGAAATAACCATAGGTGACAGTTTGCTGAACATGAAACCATTTCTTTTGTTTATAAATTGGCAGGAAAAAAATGTTTAGTAACCATAAACCTGTTCTTTTCAAGTTCAGTTCTAGAATCAATAGATTAGCTTACATAAGGGACAAAGGTAACCATTTAGGTCAGATTAAATGTATTTAGAAAAACTGAACTGTACAGGTGAGGAGTTTGTAATGGAGGTGCATTCTTGATCAAATCCAAACCGATGGAGTTACCTCCAAATAAAATGAGTCTAATGTAATACCTCGTTGTTTTGTCCATGTTGTGAGAAAAGGCATCGAGAGTTTTCCGAGTTAGAATGACGACTGATGTGCTTGTGTGGATTCTGACTGACCACAAGCCAGTAGTTTCACTTCTCACTATGTCAGCTGTGTTGTTGTTAATCACCTTTGTACTTGATGGGGTAAATGGCATGTGGAGTCAAAATTAAGACATGCCAAGTGACTTCAAGACTGATTATGTCCATCTGAGACTTACATTTAGGGTCTGAATCTTGGAGCCAAAAGGGGCTTGGGTCTCCTTCCAGCTGACCTTCTACCCTGTGGAGGGATCCCTCTTGCCTCTGACAGTGGTCACCCACCCTCCATCCAAGCACTCCAGCCACCAGGAAGTGATACCTGCCCACAGACAGGCAGGCCAAGGGGCCCTTGTTTGCACAATCTGAATTCTTAGAAAATGCTTCTGTATGTTGAGCTAGAAGCTGGATTCCAGAAACATCAATTTGTTGATCCAAGTTCTGCTTTCTGGAACTTTGCAGAACCACTATAATCTTTGTTTCGAAATGAGCTCACAAATGGGGAGGGAGGTGCTAACCAAGTACAAAACACTAACCAAGTGCATCAAAATCCAGGGCTACCTGGAAAGGAAGAAATAAGATGCAAAGCCAGTGGGCCTCAGAGGCAAGTCAGATCCTGCAAGGAAGTTGGGCATCTCACTGGCCTCCATGGGGGGCAGGGTGGGGACATCCCACCCTGCCTGCAAACTGATAAGGATGGAGCTTGAGAGAGGAGCAGGGCATGAGTCACACCGCTTCTTTCCTTTACTGTCAAAAGGCAAGATGGTGCACTCAGACCAGAAAATGTCCCCTTGCCCTGACAGCTCAATTGCCTGCCTTAAAAGTGAACCTTTCTGCATGCGTTTTATGGGATTTCTCAGTTGTTATTTCTCCCCCATCCCTTTTTGGGGGAGAAGTGTTTATTTTTTAATTAAAAATAACTGATGTTACTGAGCAAATGCTGTCTGCTCCAGCACGCTGCCTCATAGCCCTCCTGGGAATCCCGGGAGGGGTCTCAGTTCTGTTTCTGAAAGGGGAGAGAGGGAGGTTTGAGGGGAAGCGGCCCTACCCAGGGGCACTGGTGGGCAAGGGGCAGACTTAGCCCCGAGCTCTCAACTCCACGCCTCGCGATGAACTCCTCGAGGCGCTCGTCCACACGGGCAGGCCCACCGGGCCCTCCTTTGCACAGTTCAGGTTCTTAGAAAATTCTCTGTATGTTGAGCTAAAAGCTGGATTCCAGACACACTGATTTGTTGATCCAAATTCTGCTTTCTGGAACTTGACTGAACTCGGTTTGGTATTTCCGAGACACACAGCAAGGCAGCCGGGGTTGGTCGGGCTGGAAGAAGCGGCCAAGGCAGGGCCTCAGATCCGCCGTGTCGCCCCATCTCTGGCGGGGGCGGGGGCTCCTGTCACGGCTGGGACTGGGGGCGGCCCTGGGCACCCCCACCTGGTGGGGGCGAGGCTCCGCGGCCGACGGGCAGCCCCTGCGGCTTCAGGCCTGGAGGAGGACGGGCCCCTTCTCCGGCGGGGCCGCGCCTGCCCTCACACGGGTTCCCGCTCGGCTGGAGAGGCCGCCTGGAGAACTTATGAAGAATCCGGAAGGATCTGGAGAATTCCACCTGAAGAAAACCCAGCGGGGCCGGGCGCGCCCCCGCGAGCTGGCAGGTGCGGGCGGGGCCGGCGCGGCGCGTGGGCGCCTGCGCAGTGCCGGCCCGCCCTCCCGGGGTTACTCCCGGTCAACGCTCGCGGGTAACCTCGTCTGGCTGCGCGCGCCCGCGGGGAGCCGCCCCATTGGCTGCGCGCGCCCGGCGCTGTTGCTAGGAAGGAAAGAGCAGGGGCCGCCGAGCGGCATCCGCTGTCCGGTCTTCTCCGGTCCCGAGTGGGGGCCCCTAGGTGGTTAGGGGCGGCTCACAGGGGGCCTGCCAACCCCCTGCTCAGCTGTCCGGTCTGTGTGGCATCCCCGGGTCCAGTGAAACCCCCACTCCCACCCCGGGGCTCGGAAATCGTGAGAACTTTCCAGGAACGCAGTTTTCCTCTGCTTGACGCTGGAGTGCACCCGATGAACGGAGACACTGCTCCGCGGCTATGATTTTGCGCCTGGGCTTGCTTTCCTTTTAAACTAGACGGAAACACTGCCCTGGGAGGGGCCAGAGCACACCCAGCTGCAACGGCTGTCCTCAGGCAGGTGTCTGGCCTGCATAGTGGGGAGAGCTCCTGCATGCTCCAGACTTTCATTTAAAGTGAAAGATAGCATCCTCAATTCAGGTCTCTCAGTTTTTCTAGGAGGCGACTGATTTTGGATTCCTTATAAGTTTGGTTTTGTTTTAAGTTTATATCGTGGGGAGAAGTGATGAGAGGCAGGGCCTCCTGAGGGTTGGGTCAAGCAGGTTTGGTGGGAGGCAACCAGCCATGCTGAGCCTTCTCTGTGGTCAGCATTTAAAAATGACCAGGGTGTTTATGGAACCCTGGAATTCCCCTCAGGAATCTGAAGTGGGGTGCTGAGACAGGCAGCTGGAATTCAGGGGGCCATGCTGCAAGGTTGCTGCTTCCCAGCTGCCTGCTGAGTCACTTGCATCACGGGTGTGCTGGGTGAGGCAAGGACAAATAATGGCTGTGTTCTAAGGTATGCTTTTCCATAGCATCTGTTACACATATTTTGCGAACCTGCAAATGTGATCATAAGCCTGATTTCTACCAGTTGTGCTTCATTCAGACGTCTTGAAGGCCTCCAAGGCCTGGGAATGCTTTGGTGAACCAGAGGTGCCATGTTGTACCCTCCCTGGAGACCTGGTTGACTGGTTCCTTTGGGCTTAATTTAGGTGTGTTGTGAAGGTTAAACACCATCATTCATATGCTTTGTTCAACCCTTTGAGTGCCTAACCGAATACAAGGAGACCAAGGGCTAATAATTTTTCTCATACTCTTGAGTTTTAGTTGTTTACCTTTTGATTTGGTTTTGTGATTATGCAGTTGGCTCTTTTGGAAGTCTACATAGAGATTGTAGTTCTCAAGTCTGACTAACTGAGCTGAAGGTGGATATAGGGAATGGATATTGGGTAAGTTTGGTACGGTAAATTCCCTCTTATTTTTCCTTAGTTTTTTTCCAGTGAAGCCGTTGACACCCTTTGCAAAAAGGAAGTACATGCTTATGGTAATTATGATGACATATTACTAAAACAGTAACAATAATATTGCTAACATAAAAACACTTGACATATATAAGCCTACATAAAAAATGGAGGGACCTTACATTTGGTTTTGTGTTTTTTTGGAGTTCCCATTAAGAATTGTAAAGGAAGTTTGTGGGTTTCCTGTTTCAAAAGACCTGAATATCAGTTTGTACAGAATGGTTTCGTCTTCAATGGTATGAGCAGAGTGGCTTCTAACTCTAGTCCTGCTTCTTTAAGTTGTCATAAATGTGTCATGGGCCCTGAGCCAAACCATGCAACTTTCTTTGTCTCCAATTTTTATCTGGCTTAGAGATGGTGATGGGTTAGCATCATCTTGTCACTTTCTCTCTTCCTTTCTTGAGAACCATCCCTTGATTTCTGAGTTAGACATGCCCTTCAGTTTCAAACTACTTAGCCTGGCCAAAAGAGCTCTTTCCAGCCTCATATTTTCCCCACCTCACCCCCTGCCATGCTAGGTGTAGGTAGGCTGAACTGCCTGTTGGGAAAAGGGTCTGTTCACTCAAGCATCTGTGTTTTCTTTGCCTGGGCCATGCCCTCTGCCAGAAACACATCTTGTCTTCCCAGGCTAGGGTATGCCTTTCCACAGCCAGGGTCCTTCCTGGCTTGGTACCTCTCTGCCCCCAATATCATGGATCTGAGTGCATGGTTTTGTGTTTTCGTTCTTCTCAGTTTCTAAATAGGGACCATGACAATCATCCCTGTATCCCTGCTGCCCAGCCCAGGGCCTGGCTCAGAGGGGGCACTCAATAGATAGTTTCTGCCCTAGTCTGCCAGGGCTGCTATGACAAATACCACCCATTGGTTGGCTTAAACAATGAGAATTTACTGCCTTACCATTTTGGAGGCTAGAAATCCAAAACCAAGCTACCAGCAGGCCATTCTTTCTCCGGTCTCTAGCTTTCTGGGGGTGGCTCAATCTCTACCTCCATCATGTGACAGTCTGTCTTTGCATCTCCTCATCTGGTGTCTACTGACTTCCATGTCAAAATTCCCTCTCCTTGTAAGGACTCCAGTCACAGTGGATTGAGACCCATCCTGCTTCAGTTGGGCCTCATCTTAATAGGATCTTTGAAGATCCCATTTACAAGTAAGTTCACACCCATAGACTTGGGAGTTAGGACTTGGACATGCCTTTTGCAGGGTGGATTTAAACCCCAACGGTAGCCAAATGAATGAAATAACAAAATCCTAAATCTCAGTAGAAGAATGCATACCTTTACCTTAAAAGAGATATTAGGAAAAGTAAGGAGAAAAACAAGAGCCTTGAGGAGATGTTCTGATCTTCCCTTGCTGTGTCAAACCCAGGAGCCATCGCTGATGGATCATCATGGAAGTGGTTTCTGGGTGCAATTTCCTTGGGGCACCCCAACCACTGACCTCAGCTGTAGCACTGTGGACAGGTAGATGGAGTATTGGGTGGGTGTGAGAGCGTGGACTCTGGATCAGTTGGCCTGGGCTTGAACCTTGCCTCTGCCCCTAATGAGCCATCGGGCTTCTGTTTCTTAGGCCTCCATGTCTGCATCTATAGAATGGAGAGTGACAAGCTGCTGAGCTCATTCTTACAAAGCCCTTAGAACAGTGGCCATCCCACCGTGGGGTATTCACTACACTACATGGTGCTGTAAGCCACATTTTGCCAAAGGTTGGTTATCTCTCGTGTTCACAACGTGACAAATGCATGCTGGGCTTCTTGCCCGACTGCAAGTGTGCCCACCGTACCCCCCGGGTCCGAGTGAGCACAGCCACCGTGTCAGAATGGCCATGAGTGGGCTCTCTAGAAAGCAGGGTCCACAGGTTCTGGAATCAATCACTCATGTGCCTGTGATCGGGCGGATAAGAACGGTATACCGCCTCTGGAAATGTTATACTTCCAACTTTAGCAGATACTTTGGGAGAGCATCACCTGAGTGCAAAGGTGATGCTGACCAAGACAGCCCAAGTGGGGCCACTGGATTTCACATTGTTGATGAAAACAGGGTCAAGTGGAAATTGCTCCTCCCCCTGACATCCATATGCTTGCTATGGACTGAGAGGGAGGAATGCATTTAAGCTGTGTTTCTGGGGGCAGTTTAAAAATTAATGGGGCATTAATGATTTTATACTATTTCTTATGAAATTTCATTGTATTAAGAATACCCCAATGTGCTTTTGGTTACTAGTTTTACAAACATGCCTGCCATTGAAAGCACAGAAGAATAAGAAAATTTTTCTAAGGCACGTGGGGCCAGTGTTAAGGTAGACTGTGCTGCATTTTATTTTAAACAAAGTTACCTGAGCATGTACAAGTATTTTGACTTTCCAGGTTTCCACCAGGGAATATTGGATTTTTTTTTTCATCTTTTTTTTTGTTGTTGTTGTTATTATAAGAGCAGTTGTGGGTTTCAGAAAAGTCACGCAGAAAGGACAGAATTCCCATTTATGCCCCTCACATGCAGTTTTCCCTATTGTAATATTTTGTATCAGTGTCTTGTTGGGATTTTAACTGTGCAATGAGGGGAGAATGGGGTTGCCGAAGCAATTAAGAGCTCGGATTTCTGAGCTCTAGAACCAAATGGTGACTCTAAGGACAGAGGAAAAGATGAGGGACAAGTGAAGTGAACTTGCTTTAGGGGCTCCATCATTTCCATCACCATCCGATGCATCCAGCAGCCGGTCCCTTGGTGGCCCCTGGAAAGGGAGCTGAGAGAAGGACAGCGCTAACCTGGCCATTTTCTTTTGTCATCTGTAAACCCTCCTTAATTTTTGCTAAGAGAAAAATTGCTCTCTTCTGGTCAAAAATAAAAAAGTCATTGCGAGCAGCACAATTATTTACCAGGCTGGCGCCTGAGTTGGCTTGAGGTGGGGACTGCATCGCCGAGAGGACACGGCCACTCGCAGCTACTCCAGGCGCAGCACCCCGGCCCCGAGCTCCTCTGGTCCCTTCCAGCCAGATCCCACATGAGCACGTTTTATTCCCCTGGCAGTTATTAACACGCGGCCCTGACGGAATAGAGCCGGCCCCGCCCCAGCTCTCCGGCCGGGGCAGACACCTGCACGGTTAGTGGCTGCCACGCTCTACCACCAGCTCCGGGCCGACAGCAGACCTCAGAGCTTGTTCTCCCAGTCACCCCGTTTCCCCGAGTCTGGTTTGTGGTTTCACTTTCAGGCCCCACGTGTTTTTTGGTAGAGCAAAGAACTTGAGCTTATTCCTTATCTGAATAATGGCACATGCTGAATTGAGAGATTGAAATTAATGAATTTTAAAAATTATTCTTGTGACCTGGAGGTGGTGACGGTTGTTCTAGCGCCAGCTGGGAGGCGCAGTGGCTTCTGGACCGCTGCTGACGGGCAGGGGCAGCTTACCGAGGCCCATTTCCCTCCCACAAGAAAATGACTCTACAGAAAGCTCGGGAGACCCCGATTAGAGATGAGAGTGACCTTTAGGGCTGGGGAACTTTCACACGCAGCACGACCTGAGGGAGAAGAAACCCCAAGTTGCAGGTGCACTGGGGGTTCAGAGTGGTCTTTTGGCTTGACTGACCACACCAGGAAGGGGCGGGTGGGAGCCAAACTGTGAACTCCACCAGCTCCCCAACTCGCCGAGGGAGCGCGGCCTCCGAGCAAGAGGACCCTGTGCCCGGCAGCTTCCCGGATCCCAGACCATGGCCCAACTCTGCCCTCCAGATGTCCACACAGCTCAGGCCCTGTCTCACAGCTGAGTGTCTGGAAGGAGAAGTGGAGTTTGCTGGGCCTGGTATTCCCATGAGCCACCCCTGGGCCACCTCCAATGAACGCTTGTACCTGTGCAGGTGCAGTCAGGTGCCTTTGCAGTCAGAGGACTCTGGAAAGGCCACAGATGGAGCAATCAAAGAAAATGGGATCTACATAACACTGTGACACTTGCTTTCTGTTGGATTGTCCATAAGCTGGGTTTATAAGGAAGCTCTTGCATTGGGGTTTTTGTAGCTATAATTATTAAGCAATGAGAAAACTGCTTTCGTTGCAGTTAGCGTTGGAAATTCATTCCAAATGAAGAGGGTTCCCAGACAAGTAAAGCAGAATATTTTCACCCCAGCTTGCCTCTCGATCCTGCCTGGGTTGCATGCTTTCTTAGAAGGTGGGGTCTTTCAGTTTTTAAGATCTGTTGTCTTGTATCGCATCCTAAAGGCCAGCAGATGAGGTGGCCTCCCCGGCCAGTCAGTGGGTGCAGGGAGAGGACAAGAAGGGGTGGCAAAGAGCAGAGATCGTGGTGGCTGAGCTCCTGTTTGGTTGGAGTTGGCCTGGAGAGGCCCAGAGGGCTGCGCGTGCAAGCATTCAAGACAGAGAGAGAGAGAGAGAGAGAGAGAGAGAGAGAGAGGAGGGTCCCCGAGAGGCCGGGGGTGGGCGGGGGTCACTGCTGGAGGAAGCAGCTGCCTCCAGTGGGTGGAGACACGAGCGACTGGGGAGAGGGCAGGTGGCCGCTTTGCGGATCAGCCCAGGCATCTGGGCAACAATCTATTGCAGGCATCAGCATGTGGATTTGCAGAGTGGCCGTAATTGAATTTGCCACCTGCACACCTGGAGGAAATAAATGTGAGGGTCTTTACAGAAGCCGTCTCTGTAACGCAATTTATCAAGGGGAAAAAGTCATCAGTGGATATAAAATACCTCTTTTTTTAAAAAAAAATCATTTTTATTGAGATATATTCACATACCATGCAGTCATACAAAACAAAGTGTGCATTCAGTTGTTCACAGCACCGTTATATAGTTGTGTGTTCATCACCAAAATTAATTTTTGACATTTTCATTACCATACACACAAAAATAATAAGAATAAAAATTAAAGTGAAAAAGAACAAATAAAGTGAAAAAGAACACTGGATGCCTTTTTTATCCCCCCCATTTTTCTACTCATCCATCCATAAACTAGACAAAGGGGAGTGTGGTCCTTATGGCTTTCCCAATCCCATTGTCACCCCTCATAAACTACATTTTTATACCGTCGTCTTCAAGATTCATGGGTTCTGGGTTGTAGTTTGATAGTTTCAGGTATTTACTGATAGCTATTCCAATTCATTAGAACCTGAAAAGGGTTGTCTAAATTGTGCGTCAGAGTGCCCACCAGAGTGACCTCTCGGCTCCTTTTGGAATCTCTCTGCCACTGAAACTTATGTCCTTTCACATCCCTGTTTTGGTGAAGAAGGTGTTCTCCATCCCATGATGCTGGGTCTAGATTCTTCCCTGGGAGTCATGTTCCACGTTGCCAGGGAGATTCACTCCCCTGGGTGTCTGATCCCATGTAGCAGGGAATAAAATACCTCTTAAAGGGAATTATCGTTCAGAAAATTTTCACCTTTGGATACTGCCAGGACAGTAAAGCTGTTCTAACGCTTTACCTGCTGGTGAATATTTTCATCAAGTAACTTCAGTTCATGGACAGAAACAGTAAATACAGCTGCGTTGCTCCTGTGGTTGAGAGAAAGACATCCTCAGTCACAGCTTCTCCTCCCTGACATAAAGGAATGGGGAGTAATTCCACCAGTGCTTTAGTTTCTTCATAATTTTGCCTTGCAGACAATGGGAAATTTAATTTCATGATACAATGGCATGCACATATCTTTGCACTTGGATATGCACTTACATACATGTGTGATTGTATTTATATAGCAAAACATAATTTCAGAGTTAGAAAAAGACCTTAATGATTTGATTCATCCAGTCTTCTCATTTTACAGATTAGGAGGCCCAGTTTCAGAGCTTTGTGCAAGGTAGACCAGCTGTTGAGATTAAATCCAGTCACTACCTGTCTAAATTTTGTATTTTATGGGCACATACTTGTTTTGTTCTGAGCAAGAAGGTGATAAATCCCTGCTTGTACCATCCACACAGAGGTCTCCTCAGCTAGCCTGGGGTGAGGCCACGTGCGCTGGGCCAGACATGCCCAATGCGCCCACGCACTCTGACCCTTCACCCATGCAGTGACCCTTCACCCCATGCACTGGCCCTTCACCCGTGCAGTGACCCTTCACCCCGTGCACTGACCCTTCACC